>JAAAJZ020634108.1:0-11297 GCA_010015985.2 Actinopyga echinites | reverse complement strand
AGAGGAGAGGAGGGGCGGGGGCGAGAGAGAGGTGCAGCGAGGGGGGAGTAGGTAAAACATGGAGGCGGCAGGGGACAGGGCGCTTGTAAATCGCATTGTTGAAGTGCGTATGGCGAGCCTTCAGTACACTTTCTATAACCACTGTTTATCACTGGAATACCTTTTAACAATTATTTTTTGGACTCTTCATTGCCAAAAGACACAGCGGTGTCATTTCCCACAATCATCCTTTATCTAATTGACCCAGCTGAGTTGCTTTGATCAAACCTGTGAATAATTACACACCAAAGCAAAGAAGGGCTAACGGTTTCTTTCTTTTCCTTCGGGAACATCTAAGTACGGACGGTGTTTGAATATTGCAAAAGCCTCAGGGTCGGACAAATCGTTTTATTTTGCAGTGAGCGGAAAAACAACTTGGCTTAACAACTGACCGGGAACACGATGAATAGATGCAGGTATCAAGTCAGTAAGGTATACGTGTACACGTCATCATTGGACTGATGAACAAGATATACCTCAATTACGATAATTTTCGTAATTTAGCAAGTGATTAGATTGTATAATACTAAAAGGCATTTCAATCAAGGATGTACCCTTCCACTGTTCAGTATTTTTGAGGTATGAAAATACACAACACAAATACCAGTTTTGAGCTTTGAAAGTAAATATTTTAAAAGGTGATTTACAAGGTGCTATAATATTAAAACCGTTGCATTCAGATGCATTTACATAATTGAAAACTATTTAAGTTAAGGGGCTAGATTTTCTGTAAGAATTGGCATGCAACAAAGTCTTGCATTTTCTTTAGTCCAGCCGTTTCCAGTACTGACCTTCTGAGGCTTAATTGGAAAATCAAGTAGTTAACTGTAATCACATTGTACAGTTTCGTTACTTGTAATGACTTGAGTCAATGAGTCGACTCGAGTCTGACTCGAATCAGACTCTAGACTCGATTTGAGAGACTTCACTCTGACTCGAGTAAATGTAAATGGGCTGCGTCTCAGTGAAACCACTCTGCTGTGCTACGGTTGTCTGCACAGCAGTATATTGTCACAAATCACATATTTAAGGATCGTTAATGCGACTATTGTGGGGCTATTTCAATGTTCCTTGCATTTCAAACCAGTTTGTGTACTCTTATTTATTTATCCTTTCATGACCTTTTAGTTTTTGGTAGATTAAGAATTAAACTCATTCTATAGATATCTAATATTAACACTAAGAACAGGGGGTATGCATTGTTGTGCAAGACCTTAAAAATCGTAATTTTCACAGTTAAAGGACTTGACTGTATTAGGTTTTGCACGTACCTTTCATAGCCTTTTGGAGTACATGTTCAAATTTGTTATTGCTTTTGAAAGTTTTCACCGTGCCAGGTTTCATTTCGGTCTTTTCTGCGAATGTCTGTGATCACAAACTGTTTGCAAATGGATCAGCCAACCTTATTTCAGCCCATACAACTATGCACACTTCAGAGATCGATGGAAAATATTTACCCTTTGTGCGTTCCACACTCTGACATTCTATCACTGTCAAAATGGCATCAATCATTAGGATCAGATGGGTAATTTTAAGGAGGACAAATATTTGTTTAACTTACAGGTTGACAGAGCATGTAATCTCAGGCACGGAAAAAGCAGAGGAAAATATTGATTGGGAGTTAATCTGGTCCACTGGTAAGAAAACTTTGGGAATTTAATTAAATCGAACGCTCAGGCTTTCATGGTAAAATCTTTACGAAAATAGTATCACCTATCACAATATCTGAGGCTCTATGGACATGGTAAAAACAACGTGCTTCGTACGTATACGTAATTGTGCCACGTTCATATGTGATAAGTAATACGTTCGCACAATACCGAAGTGAGGTCAAACAAATGAGCCTTCCTTTAACGGTTTAAGATAAAACATCGCAAAGGTTGTGTCATATGAGAGTGTTCGCCCGAAAGGAGGGTCAACGGGAGACCATAGAACAAACGCAGACTGGCTGAGACTGGAGCCGACTGGATCAGGGAAAGAAGGGGAGGATCCAGGGGGCGTTCCTCCCCCCGCTTTTTAGAACTTTTTTGTAATGCACAAAGCACTAAAATGTTCAGATATTTTGACACGTGAACAATATTTGCCCTTGGGCAGCCTTTGGGGTCTCATTTCAAGAATTCTGGATCCTCCGCTGGGAAGGGTATAATGCAGAGGCCAATGCAAGAAGTAACAGGGTGAACTGCAATCACCCCCCTTGCAGAATAATTTCATATTGGATTGCACCTCAGAGTCGGAAATGTGACAAATTTTGATGAACCTGCACTAACTATTACACCCCTCCTTTTTCTGCGTGGAAAGTGTTGAAATCGCGTTAGAGAGTAGATATTGTTCTTTATCTGATAGATTAGTGCACACAAAATGCGTATTTTGTGAAAGGTGATTTGGAAGCAATTGGTACTGATTTTTTTTTATTAAATGCCTACATTGTTTTGATAACTTTGTCCTTGTGTTTGCACCTGACTTATCAAACGTATGCTTTTTTGTCCGGAGGAATTGTGACAATATATAAATTTTCCCCCTTGCAGGCTGCACCTTCTGTGTTTAGGTGTGTACATAGGCATACGGGAAGAAATCTCATAGGGAGGGTGGAAGGTAAATGGCCTGAAAATTTTCCCTGGTGATTACGAATCATGAGATGAATTTTGCCCTGACGTATAAGTGCCAGCGCCCTGAAATCGACAGTTTTTGGGCTGAAATGACCATTTTGGTTTGCTGGGGGAGGGGGGGTCCTCAGACCCCGCCTCATACGCCTTTGGGTATGTAGCAAGGGATTATCACTTTTGTTGAGGTCTACTTGTTTATTTGGGCTTCATTTTCATTTCATCTGAACAACGGGCCTCCTCCTGCCCATGTCCCTAACACCACCGCAGTGGCTAATCTGAAATCGTAATGGATTTACTATTGAAAATAGGGGCAAGGTCTACGGGAACGTGAAGTGCAGACGCGTAAGCAAGATTTTCTTACAAGGGGCACGATTGATAATCACGTGACCGACTGACCGAGCCGACCATTGAAAGCTGAACAAATGTAGCGAGCTGCATCATTAGTGCCCCATTGAGGTCCAGCGCCAACGTCTCGAGGGACACATATTTCTTTTTTTTTTCTTCGTAGGACCATCGAGGTGTAATAACAATTCCCTGGTAGGACTATAATCGGATCATTATAAAACATACGTCGGTCACGTAGGTACTTGCTTACGGATGGATTCAAGGATTTTTAAGGGATGGGCTCAGGATGATCTGATATCGCCGAAGATGGTTCCGTTCACCAGAGCCTGGGGTTTAGAGGACTACTGCTAGAAGCCTTAAGAGTCGACACCCTATGGGATCCGGAAAAGAGTCCCACAAACTCCGGGGAATCTAACAATTTGTCGAGGAGAAAAGAGAAACCATTTTACTATATTTAAACCTTATAAAGTTTAGAAACCTACCAAATGATATCACAATTTAGAGCTGTTTTAATTTTATGGTCAAATCTATGATTATTGGACCATCGATTTGGTAAGGGGGCAGCCGGAGAGAAAATTGGTTGCTCGAATAAGCAATCCGTATAGAATGTTCCCTTTATGTTCTTAACAGAATTTTCCTCAAAGTGTTCTTAAAGTGAAACATTTTAGAAACATATGTTTACGATTGAAAACCTCACCGATCCAAATCACACCTCCCAAAGGTTATTAAGTTGCTGAGTTACTGCTTTCGTTTCTCGTTGAAATAAAAACGTCTATGTGAAATATTATATTTTCTTGCCAAGCAAGTTGTAGGGAGAGGGTTTGTGTAAGCAAGTCAATCCAAGGCATTCAGAACTTGATCACGTTTTAGGACAAGTTGCAGGGGCCTTGGGAAAAACAAAGAGAAGTAAAGTTTGTAATGTGAGTAGTACAAGAATGACATCACAAATTATATTTTATTTTGAGTTAATTAACTTCAGCAGTTAATATCTCAGCACAGGAAAGTTCTGAGAAGCCGGGGTTGGACCAATGAGATTCACTTGTCAACCGTTGTAAAATATACTTCTGATTTTTTTTTTTTTTTTTTTTGTGCTTCAGGTAGTTTTAAGCTTATTAAACGCAACCATAGCGCTACCGGGAATGGTGTTTCAAAAGAGTTACCATACAAAGAAGTAAGTATAGGCTGAAAAAGCGAAGACAAAGACCTCATCACAGTTCGCAAAATCAGTATTTTAACGCTGTGGTGTCACCCAGATAGGTCTATAGGAGTTAAATAATTGCAAACTGAGCAAGTTAAAATGTTTGCGTTACCGTGATGCCAAACCCAATCCTTTACTGCCATACAGAGGCCTATAAAGCTCCTTAATTGTCAAAATAGTAAATCAAAGGGTTGTGATGTACACTCTACATATATCTGTACATGCACAGAAGAACAAATAAAGAAACACACAAATCAAGAAACACAAAAGGAAAAGCAAAATGTACTGTCAACTAGCTTCAAAAATTTGACAACACCTTTTCCGTTTTCCTTTCGTATTTCTTCACATTTTTAAATGAACAGAAACTTCTGATATTTTGACTGTGTAGGTGTTCCTGGGAAGGCGTATACTCTTTTGCACAGTAACTAACTTGGGAGCAACCCGCACCTGAGCTATACGAAAAGTTTCCTTCCTTTCCTTTCGAAAGTTGATCTCGGTAGAAGATTGTTACTTGCCCACCTTTCGTCTTTTTCATCTGAACATGCTTTTGCTGACAGATGAATTCTGCACTAGGTTCTTCTAGAAGTAAGATTTTTGTTCTTCTCCGTCTCCTTCGTTACTAGGTATATTTTCACTGCAAAAATACCGAACATGCATAGGCATATGAGGCGTCGTCTGGTACGGCATCCCCCTACCAGCCTACACACCCAGAGCAAATCAAAATGTCGATTTCAAGCCATTAACCTCAATTTTAGGACACTAGCACTTAATTTTCAGGGCAAAATTCACGTCACCATTGTTAGACTCTAGGGAAAATTTTCAGAGCAAGTACCTTCCACCCTCCTTGTGAAATTTCTTCCCGTATGCCTATGCGAACATGTATGATAACAATATTGACTCCCAGGTGTCCGCAAATGATAAACTGGGTAGGGTAGTCATAAAACATGTTGCCTCTTTTAAACATAAAATCCTCCCAATGACCTGTTTCTTTATGAAGGGTAAGGAAACATTGGTGTATATTGCAGCTCGGATGAGTTTATTCTTTCAGCTTACTGCTTCCCTAAAAATCGTGAAATTTTAATGTGACCCGTTGAGGATGAGGCTTACAGCAAATTATACTTTCAAAATAATTTCCATGACAACAATTGCATGCATGCAGGCTAAGTTGTGCGGAAAACTTAATTTCCATACAAAATTTGTGTCTCTGAAAGAAATGAATCCAAAAATTGGAAACCCTATGATGGTATAACGCAAATACGTTGGCTTTTGTTCAGACTGAGACGAGCGCGAGAGCGCGTGAAATTCTTTTGTAGTTTGTTTCTTTGGGAATTACTTGTGCTACCGTACAACCAGGCAAACGAAGCCGGTCAGCATGGTCAGTCAGTATCCAAAAACCTGTTTATATGGCTTGAATACTTTAATGAGAACTTGCTTATGTTTGTCGTAATTCGATTAGAGAGGAGATGATGTTTTTCGAGAGGGGACGTTTTATTCTGTTCGCCTTATAGCGAACCGCCTATGGAAGCATACGAGTTTCTAAAAAAAAGAGAAAAAATATGGTGTCTGCGAAGGATTTGGGACAAAAAAAATTAAAGATATTTTTCCGTCGTTGAAATATGACCCTCGCAACATTTCCATCCCTTCGTGCCTTCATATCTACACCTTAAGTTTTTTTTTTTTTTTTTTTTTTTTGCTTTTTGTTTTTGCTTTTTCAGGTTCTGTATCAGAGCCTGGTACTAAATATACGCATTGCTAACCCTTAACATCTTTTCTGCATCGTTTTCTCCTATTTTTCCCTATTTCCTATTTTTCTTTCTTTTCTCTTTCGTGTTTTCTTCCCTCCTTTTATTTTCTTTCCTTCTTTTTTCAATTCTTATTTTCATTTTCCTTCTTACTACCGGGGAGAACGCCCCAAACCCCCTTTGGCTTGATACACCAGATGCTTATTCTCTAACTCTTTAGGACTCTGTTCAACTGAGAATGGCTTTATTTAAAATTGTGCAATCATTGTAAAGGTTAGTTAAATCATTTAGTCACATTTTCAGAATCTCAGACAGTCATAAGAGCGATATGGTGCCATTGTGTAAGTGGCTGATAGATAGTTACCCTTGCATCATCCTCCGCAACCCTTGCGAATACATATCTTGTCGGCTTTAACGGTGTAGGTCTACCGCTGACTTCAAAGTCGGTTGTTCGGATTAACTGTTCAAAATGATGGATGAAAACTAGAAAGACTTCTCCATAAATTTTAGATGTGACTTACCCCCAGGCTCAGTCAGGATAGAGAAGTAATTATCTCTACCACCTCGGAAATATTGGTGTACAGGCCTTTCTCGCTTGGTATGTATATAACAAATGCTCGTTACGCTATCATACATAGTTGATCGCCGTGTGTGTTCAAAAAAAATATTACGTACTTGCGTTAAATAATGCCACGTCTCTACGTATGAAATGATACCATGAACGTTCTAGTACGGGAATAGAAGTTATATTTACCATGGCCTCTCTAGGGCTTTATAATGAAATTTGCAAGACAACAACTTTTGGGTCAGTTTTCATTAAGAGAAGGGCTCTAAACCTACGATCTGTACATTAGTCTCACTGTAAGGGTGTACTGCAGTAGAAATATTAAAAAATATTCCGTCTGACTGTGCAAACGTTTTGTGAACCTACGTCCACTGTGTTCGCTAGATAAGAACCAAGGTCGTTCTATCAGTGTTAGTTTTCAGTTCAAACGGAAGTAAGAGCAGGTTTAGGCGTGAAACTAAGGAAATTTCCGATATCCCTTTCGCAATTTGATTGAATTACGAGGTTTTCCTTTGCTACACATCCATTTTTTTGGATGAAAATCAGAACTTTTTAGCAATGCTCCAAGCTAAAGGTCAGATTTCATTTACCAAATCTCAAACCATTGAGAGACGAGAGTTGACGGGAACGGATTCGTTCAATGAAGAGAAATGATTTTAGTGAAGACAGCATAGCAGCCAGAGGCATCTTACACACTTCATTGAGTCATGAGTGCGTTTAGAGCATTATGTTGAAATATGAGAAGCGGCTCCGTCGTTTCATCTCTTGCTGCTGATAGCGCATAAGCAATCGCTCAAACCTACACCATGAAGCATGGATAAAAACCCCGTCAGTGCTCCATTCATCTTGTCTAACAAGTAAAATTCATGAAGTTAAACCAGGGAGTCATATTGCATGTAATTACGTAAAAAAAATGCACCCACAGTTCGGGTAAAAATTGTTTCTTAGGAAGAAAAAATATTCTAATTTAACATTCATGCTTCTGTGATACCGGAACATACACAGCAAAACCTGGTCCATTGCGAGTTCTGTGGACCCTTTTAGATATCCCTGTTTCAACAGTTGGTGTGTTCCCCATAGACACTTAAATACGATTTTGCTTAGGGAAATAAATGATTTCCCTTTTATTTATTGTACAGCGAGGTATTTCATTTATTTGGTAGATCATCTCCGAAACAACTTGAGACAATCTCCTCCGAAACGTGGTCTACGCTGAATCCTCTCTCCAAAATTTGCAGGAACCAAAGATAACATTTTCAACTTATGATAATTCGAATCAACTGGGGCTGCCGTATTAGCATTCCTTTTGAGTTAAGTTAAGGCTGCACCGTCGCGATTACCAACGACCCGACGAAATCGTGGCCGCATGGACTGTCATATATAGCTCATCTTGTAAAGCGACCTACCTATTCACTGCAGTTATCATAGCTTGTAAGCTTCTTAATGACTGTTACTCGCTTGCATGAATTTCCTACTTATCAAATTAAAACGTGCTTTCGATATCGATATTGTTTTGAGTGGAAGTAAGATCGTGAAGAGAATGTGTTGCCATGGTTTTTAATGGATATAATGGATAATGCTTTCTGAGAAAAAAAAGACTTATGGAAGTACTTTGTGATTCTCGAAGGAACTCAGTCACAATTTCCTTGGTATCCGTAATAACCAAAACCAATACAATATACTGTACATGTAGCGTCGATGGTCAATATTTTCCTCAAAATATTCAATAAGGAATAATTTCATGGGCAATTTTATATGTGTTTTTGTCATAAATCATTAGTTTATGAAGCAAGTCTTTTGCAATACGCACTTGTGATGCTTGTGTGACAAGAACCCTTCGGCGTAACGAGTTATACTGTGCGATGTATATCAAATTACGCATTGCTTGTTCATGTAGGTACTTAAACGCGTAAAGTAACAAATGTTCTTGACACTGGAAGGCTTACTTCATCTGATCGCCTCATCGAGTATCATATGAGAGATAATGGGCATAATTTGAATGACAGAATCTGGAACTGATGGTAAAGGGAAGTATCGGGCTGAATTTATCGTAACATTCTTTGTTTTTGTCGTGATTTGTTCCTGACAAGAGCTTTTGCTAGCTTTAGTTTGTTAAAGGTTTTAAAAATAAGTATAGATTAAAGCATTGTAACTGTGAAACGCATTGAAAGAAATGTGTTAATAAACATATATGCTAGGTAGATCATTATTCGAACTAAGAGATTTACGTTCTGATTCGTGGAATTAGTCCAATTTCATATCAGCAGTGAACATGATATACTAATAATACCATTAGGATAGAACAGCATGTAATGTTATTACAATAAATGTAACACAAAATTATGCCATATATTTTCAACCAGAAGTAACGAAATAGGAAATAATAATTGGAGAAAGACTGGGGAGTAACTAGAAGAAGGTTCGAGGAGTTCATTGATGTTGGTGTACCCCTTGAATACCTGAAAAAACTAGTCTACAATGTATATGTTAAGGAGAAAATAACGGAAGAACAACAGGGATGTGCAAGCAGCTATGATAAATAAATTGATGACAGATCTTATTGAGATGAACCTATAACTGATTTTTTTTTCTAATATTTGTAGTTATTTACTCCTTATTACATCAGAAGGGAGTTAACTTTGTAGTTTTGTACCAGTGAACTGAGTATCAAGTCGGGTTAAGCCCTAAAGTGAGAAACGCTTAAAAAGATTGTAAAATACAATTTCATTTCATTTAATTGTGATTTATCACAACACAAGTTAATTATCACGTAAAAGGTACATATAAGTAACAAATTTTGTGGAAGGAAGTTCGCTTAGACAACCTGTGGGTTTTATCAGGTAATGACACTCCCTGACAAGAAAACAAAACTGCAATGATTCGAGCAAATTTCCTTCCCCTCTTGGAAACATTGTTAGGACAACAACATTTGTTCGACCACATTTTCTTCTGCTGCACTTCAGTTTGTTTTCCAAGGCGAGCTGCACAACACCATGTAAGAATAATAGCACTGGAAGTTACATCCACAATTTAAACAATTTATAGAATTTTTCAATTTATATAGAAGTATGCGAATGTACCTTGTATCCGTATGTAATGCACTTCCTTGAAACGTTTGTACGGCATTGAAATGGAAGCTTGAATGCCAACTACATGCATTATACTTTGTGCATAAAGCATTCAGAAGTTGCTCCTCAAGGCAGAGTCAAATCAATTTGTGATATCATCTGCTTCTGTATGGTGTTTGCAACTCCGTAGGATATCGTCCGAGGTCTTCAGTGGCACGTGAATTGAATGAAATCTGAATGTCACTTGAAAGGTGACTGAAGCAGGTTGTACATCGGTCGTATGTGGATATAGGGAACTCCTTGCCAGCGAAACTATTTCTTCCGTCCCAATTACAACCTTTTATTAAGTCATGAATTTTTTAATTATAATTACTTAACCCACCATTTATCCGGCTTTCCACTTCCCGGGTCGTTGACTGACAAAAACACTAGCTGCATCATTTTCCTACTAATACAGTTATAAACCACAAGCTAGGTACAATGGACCACGCACTTCACTGCCTTTGATTTATACCTCAAAAGTCCATTAAATATTTGGAGAGAAACTTGGTAGGCCGAGGATAATGTTGAAAGCATCAAAATGACCCTTGCTAGCATTAGTAGGTCCCATTGCGTCAACAGTATCCCGTATGGGTGCGTACCCTGTGTCACTGACGAAAAAAAAAACAGTCATGGCTACCTCGTCCAAGAATAAAAACAATAAATGAACAAAAGCTGATGTGGTGCTTGTCAGTTGCATGCCCTCTACATGTGTGCAATGCAATAATGAATTCAGACGAAATGATCTTAAGACAAAACTGCTGTGTCTTGTTACATACTAGACCGATTAGGTGCGATAAAAATGTCGCCGGGCGATAATCTTGCTTTAACACAGCAGGTGACCAATCTTTATTGCTCAGCCATTCTAAAAGTTGAAGAATTTCCCTCAAATTGTGTCACATATTGTCGCACCTTGTATGAAAGTTCATAAGTAGTAACATGTTTCCAGAGTTATCCAATGTGTTTGTTATTGTAGCATGTAATGTGAACAGGCCTTTCAGGTGCAATGTGAAGTCAGAACATGGATCGAGTTGTCTCCCTCGTCAAAATCTGCTACCACTGTCGATTTGTTTTATTGAATCTGTGTAATGAGGGTTTCTTGATTTCTCCTACAATTAGGAGAAAATGTGAGAGCCTCCATGTATTCCTAAAGTCCCATACTAATTTAACGGTATTTCGAGGATTTGCACAGCTCACAAGCGTAATAAATAGATGGTTAGGAGCTAACGTTTAATGTGTAGGGCAGGGAATGTGAAAGACAGAGCTTGAGTCATACTTCGGTCATCGGGTAGGAATAGGTTTTTTGGACGCATAAATAATTAGAGAGAGGTAGGATCATTCCATTTTCAAATTCTGAACATGTATCAGGCTTATTATAACGACCATTGATTCCATGTGACTATGTTTAAGGCAAGGTGGAGTGTAAATTTTTCATTTTTTTTATCTACATCTTACGTTTCTGTTTCGTCACAACATTTGGAACAGTAAACTAATTAAAGCATCGAAGTAGAAAATTAGTTTAGACGGTGATTTGGAGAAGCTTCAGATCAGTCAAAACTGAGTGAAATTTATTTTCATTAAGTGAACTCATATTGCTTTAATAGATCCTCTATCTATCTGTCTGTCTGTCTGTCTGCTGTCGGTCGGTCGGTCTGTCTGTCTGTCTGTCTGCCTGCCTGCCTGTCTGTCTGTCTGTCT
>JAAAJZ020631897.1:0-11298 GCA_010015985.2 Actinopyga echinites | reverse complement strand
GTTTCCGTCGAAAGTTTTCAATTTTAGTGTGTGTTTTCAAATATGTGATGCATCAAAGATTTACAAAGTTTCTTAGAGATTATTAAAGGAGTACTTCGAAGTGTAAAACATTGAGAAATATATCTAATTAACTAACATTCCTATTTGGTCTTTAAATTGTTTTATAGTTTAAGATGTGTTTTGTTAAATATGTTATAAGCATTTAAGCTAGATTGTCTACAGATTTTAAGTTAAGAATGAGAACATTGTGAGCCCCCTTCCCCCAATCTCAAAGATCAAGGCCTTGAGGAAGGCACTGTTTTTCCATAATCCTTCCAAAGTGCGAGTTTTTATGTGTAGTCCGTCCATAATTTGTGTAAATTATCAATGAAGACCGTCTTCCTATAAAATAAAATAGTTCTTTACTAACAGGTGAATTATTTGGTTTCCGTCGAAAGTTTTCAATTTTAGTGTGTGTTTTCAAATATGTGATGCATCAAAGATTTACAAAGTTTCTTAGACATTATTGAGTAGATCCAAATGTAAAACATTGAGAAATATACTGTATCTAATTAACTAACATTCTTATTTGATCTTTAAATTTTTTTATGGTTTAAGATGTGTTTTGTTAAATATGTTATAAGCATTTAAGCTAGATTGTCTACAAATTTTAAGTTAAGAGTGAAAAAATTGTGGCAAAGCTTGATTCATACTTATGTTATTCTGCTATAACATTCAAGCTACAAACCTAGAGAATAGTAGATGCAGTAAAAAAAATAAAAAAAAAACTTCATGGAGAGCACATAATACAGGCACCAACATGTTTCATTACTTTGAAACAAGAAACGACATTTCTGCAATGGTTTTACTCCCTAAGATTCTTAATGGGGCACCAGGCTTTGTACAGAATGAAAGTTGAAGTCACAACTTTATTCATTACTAAGATTCAAAACTCAAGCATGGTACTTCCAAACCTCACTTTCTTATTGTCTAAGTGAGGTGTATTAAATTTTCAACCCCACCACTAGAGGTCTATAATTATTACCACACATATGAGAAGTTATAGCTGTCTCATGGTATGAGATGAAAAGTTAAGTCGTACAGATAAAAGGTGCATTATCGAAACCACGTCGAACTTGTATAATCATGATATATTGCGCAAATTCTTCGGGGTAAAGAAAGTTAGTTACAAAAAGAATAGAAATTTAGCACTTCTACAAGACAGAAACAAATTGGAGTAATGTATTGTCTTTCACGTGCAGAGACGTTTGGATAACAGGTACAAATTTCAACATCGTGTTAACTTCAGCTGAGGTTATTTTGGTACAGCATCTCTTCTGTTCAACTGAATGGTAAGCCACAGGCAGACGAATTATGCTACGATTAAATGGTGTAATATGGAAAAAGCATAACAGCTAATACAGTTGTAACTTGACTTTTAGGGTTTTTTTTTCTAACCACCCCGCGTTTTTTCTTTATTCTATTTTACTATAAGGAAGAAATCATTCATAGCAAAGGTCTTGTTATTCACTTCCATTTGAAAAGTTTCTAATTTTTACACCTCTCTTGATCATCTTTCCATCTATGCATTGAAAATTGCCAGAACATTATATGCAACAAAAATATGCACACTTTCATTGCAAATTTCAATCTCAAGAATTGGTCGTTCCTTTAAAGAACAACACCATTCGCTTGATTTGATTTATAAACCTGACTGTTAAGTTTTCTAGAAGATATTTTCGCTAGGGCCAATAATTATGTAACAAAAGGCTGCGTCCAATTTACATATAATTACAAATGAACAATTAAAAGTTACAAATATAGTTAATTGCCCTCATGTTCCATGATTACACAATTAAGTTATGGTTACTACCACAAAATGGCTATGTCTTCAAAACAATATTAGTGGAAGACATACCGTTAGTTCAAGCTGCTCAAATATTACTAGAATAATCTCTATAAGTTACTTTGTTACTTTTCCTCCTACACGTGTTCATTTTGGATGCTTCTTTTACCTTTTCTTATCGTTACCATTATGACAGAACAATAATTTGAAGTAACCAATGCGGCTGTCTTACCAGGAGTTGTTATTTAAGCTACTCCCTGGACATACGTGCCGCCATATTAGCTCTACAATTATTGTGTGTATTAGAAAACGGCCGATTTGTGTGTACACTACGGTGTGTGAAAAAAAAAAAAAACTTCCTTGTACACGTGAACGGCTATGAAGTAGACATCGACATGTGTACCATGGACACCATGAGTATTTAGCCTAACAAAAGTAGCCAACGAAAAATGCTCCATTTTATGCATTATCCATAATAATGGTTACACATTTCTTTCTATCGAAGGAGTAAAATACTTAACTCTACGTACTGAATCATAAAAATACTTACTCGCGGTATATTAAGAAAGTATATTTCACAGATTCTTTGGATGTCTCTACCGGTGCGTCTTAAGGCGGAATGTGTTGCACAACGTTTAGCCGTTATGGGCTGAACATGTTTCAATACCGTTTAATTCATGTTGTTTCTGTTAAGTTGTTAGCAGCTTCGCATACACTCACATATGATGGATTTTTCTGATACATTTTATCTAACGCTACACAAATAAGGCTTTATCAGACAGGAAATTGGAGGGGTGAATGGGGAGGGGTATTTTAGCAAGCTTGTGGCGCCAGGATTAAAGCCCCAATACGGGCCATGGGAATGACGATATTAGAAGGAATGAGGAAGGCGTCAGGGGATAGACAAAACTTCGACTGTCTCATTTCATGTCATAGCACATTTGGTACAGTTGCATCGAGCTTTGTGGCAGTCAGGTGTTTTTTATTAAAATTTGCCATAAAAGGTGTATGCGTACGCACAGGCCGCCAGGTATTTTAAAAACTCGTAGAATATTCTGTGCTTATCAAAAAAATAAGTTCTGGGGCAGCTGACCCCACCTGGGATAACACCCATTGTATCGAAACTAATCCTCCGCCCAAGGAAGTCGTTTGCCGAATAATGCATGCATCAGAACATGAGAAAGGCGATATGCTGATGAATACTTTCTCGACCCTTTAGAATATTACTACCGTTACGTTAGGATTAGTTACTTACAGAGATGTAGCATTTAGGTCTTTAAAATGAAACTATGAAAGAATGCTTACGAAACTCTATGAAGCGCGGACAGCACGAGGACAATTTTAGCATTGCATTGAAAAAAACACAACGCTCCTAAGATCCAGTCAAAGTCAATGCAAAGAATGTAAATACTGTCCCGGCCGGTTTTCGGGAAAGACCACTCGAAGGGGTGGTGGTGGGGATGCGCAAGGATTACGCATAGTGTGTTACATGCCCGCACGAACACCGAAAAAAATTCAGGGGTGCATGTGGACAGACCTAACAGACGGGGCAAAGCGTCTTGCTTTGTGGTTAATGTCGTATTTAAAAGGCATCATAGACATGAACTCCGTGGGCACATATTAACTGAAATCAATCACATGCCTAGGGTTTGATCATGGAAGTTAAGGTTGGAATTACCGAACGGTGCCGAAAAAAGACATGGAAAGTCGAAGGGGTATCCGAACTGTGAGGTGAAGGGGATAGCACTTGGTGAGGTTAAAGGCAAAGAAAACGCCATAGAACCTCTGGTCTATTTAAAAATTGTTATCATCATTTTGTTCCTCAAAGGGCATTCCCAACCACGCAAATTGCGCCAGACCTTTTACAGACGCATGGAAGAACCTTTACTCATAACGGTAAAAAGCTTAACTATTGGCTCAGCTGACCCTTATCAGAAGCAGGCTGCATATTAATTCCATCCTATCTGTCGGTTGAAATGGTAAATGGTCGATGGTCGATGGTCAATGGTCGAAATGGTGAAGCATACCTGCAACCAAAAAAGAACCAGAGAAGAAATAGTCGATAAAATAGGGGTGAAGTTACTGGCCTTGATAGATGGCCGTTGCTAGGTTTGTCTAGATTATTTGGTAAGGGTAGTGGGTGGGGATTGATATATTTGGTTATCGTAACTCTGTCGTGCACAAAGCTAGCCGAAACTATTGGGATTGTGTTGGGGAAACTTCCTAGCTCTTTGGGAGCAAAAAAATGAAAGGGCAAACTTTAAGGTGACTGACCGACGTTGAGAATACGCACACATGACAGGCTGTTTCCATTACCTTCTCTAACCCTACCTGCCAGTAGCAACTCGGAGAACTAGGACTTGGCCATTTTATTGATTTGTTTGATTTGTGGTTTAAGTTCCTGCTCACAGCTCTCCTCACTGTGGAAACCCTTTCATTCAAGCCAAGCAGAGCTTTTCAGAGTGTCATGCATGAGTGACTTTCAACAATGCAAGCTCTCAGGAGTCTAGATGAAGCTCATGCCTCATGAACAGCACAGTTTATTTGCTATGAGCTATGGTGGTTATAGCTTTTCTTAAAACTTGGTAATGAACATATCTCCTCTACTGACTTTGTTCTAGTTACTTTATTTCCGACGGTATCAGAGAAATATTCAGATGAAAAGATATCTCGTGGCGTCGGTCTGTCCGGGCCCTGCAGGCACCCTCTATGGTGAAGTTTTGGTATGATTCCACTTAATCAGGGAATAATAGGGACCACAATTATCAGTAATGCTCAGGCGCAAAACGCAAAGAAAAGGAAGTGACAGGAACGTTTCAGTTCGTTTTGAAAAACACTGGTTATCTATTATGGTATAACCCCTCTCTCCTCCTCCACATTCCCTATCCTTCCCCCTCACTTTGCCTTTATTAGCGCAAGAGTGTGGACGTGGGCTTTCCTCCCAAGTCGAAGCCAACGAAGAAGGAACATTCCTCCCTTTTCTCTCCTCGTAAGTATGGCCTACTCTATTGCCAACACTACTATCCCCCAGATGTCGTGTAGCATAGTCGTTTAAATGGTGGTTGTCGATTGTATACATGAATACCTGCCAAATCGGATTCATAATAGAGCCAAATCACAATAATGTGAAGTTATACAAAACTGCTTAACTTGTGTCTTTGTGATTTTGAAATTGTTTGTTAAATTCCAACAAAATGAATGAATATTTTCACCATGAACCAACTTTCGGGCCCCAAAACTGTATCCGCTGCACCCCTTCTCCCTACCCTATGATCCTGAACGCAGAATATGAATTCTTTAGCTGTAAACGAGACCACATTATGTACGAATAACATTAATGCTCCTTAACGCTAGAAGCAAGAAGAATATTTGGGATCATATTAAGAAAAACACACTGAAAACCTTGAAAGGAATCACAGGTGAAACATACAGGTAGCTAATGTTGAAAAGTTTTCTTCCGACTGGGTGGCATGTCTCCCACCCCCAACCCTGAGTCCCCTCCAGGTTACATACATATATGTAAACATCGGAGGGGGGTTCTTGATGAGGGCTTGTATGGATATTTTATCAGTTTGAACCAGGATTTTTGCTTTAGTTATAAAAATAGGTCCTTTTTCTGGTATTGTGGAAATTGGACAAAAAGACCGTAATTTATAATACTATATATATATATATATATTATATTTATAATAAGTATTGTAAAATTTAAATTTCATCTGTGGGTATTTATTTTGAAGTCAAATTAAGAAAGCGGTCTCCGACTAGTAGAGGATGAACATAAACGAATTCTTCCTTGTACTAGGCCAAATAATGCTAACTAACTAACAAACTAACAAATTAACTAACTGACTGACTGACTAACTAACCTGAGCGCTTTGAAATTGTCTACTTTCAATTTCATCAGCGCCTAGTCTCAGAATACTGGAAGAAACCACTGTATCGAAAACCAAGTGAATGAGAAAAAATTCAACACAGTTTAAATATAAGAAAGTAAGAAATGTATTTGAAGCTTTGTGGATTGTACTTACGAAAGACAGGGACTCACCGAGATAATTAGCGTGACAAAAAATACATGCTGCACACTACTGTCAGATTTAAGAGTATCATTGATTGAAAACTATTTCGTCTGTAAAGTTCAAAAGCAACAACAAAGGCCAGATAATTCTCTCAGACTAACGCAACCAAAATAAGAACAGAACTATGCGTTTTAATTTATTCAAGCTGTAGTTTAATGGTCTCTCTGGCACCAGGTCAATAAGCATTGAAGTCAAAGGTAAAATTGCTTAACTTATGTGAAAAAATGTTCTCCAAACCTATACACGAAATGATATTCAAACTTGCTGGGTATGTACAAGACTACTAACCCTTTGCAAATGAAATTCATCACAATATATGTTAAAGGTAGATCTCAAAGGTCAAATAAGTTACATATTTGTTTCAACCTGTACAAAATCTGCGTGTGAATGAGTTGGAAAAATCCACTTGATGCCAAGATGTGCGAAAAATTACAAAGTTAATTGTGATATATTAGTAGCATGGGACCAGTACAAAGGTCAGCATAGGTGAAACGTCCATTTAGGTAGAACATTAACTGGCAAAAAGCTTTTTCTCTGTGTTTGGAAAAAATATTTATATAGAAGAAATGTAAATTATTATGAGACAAACATTAAAAATAGGCAATATTCACCAATTATTTTAACAGACTGAAGCCAATTGTACCCCTTAACATTTCAAAATTGTAAGCTGTAAAGGTTTGAATAGCGTCTTACCTTTGAATGATAGCATGAATTTATTTCGATTTGACAGTAATGTTAAGTCTACCAGCAAAATTTAATGTTCGTCTTATTAATCCACCACTTGGAGTAATATAGATCATTGGTTGCTTTATGTAACAATACGGTAAATTTTAGAGGCCGTGTCCCTTTTATAACCTTCAAAGTGCACCTAAAGTAAAAAAAAAAATTAGGAATATATGTTACAGAAATTGAAAAATGAATCTCTTTGGTCCAACTCTCATATTCATAGGACATTGCTGTGTTAAGATGTAAAATGCTGAAGTTAATTCACTCAATTCAAAATGGTAGATTGTGCAATAAGTTGTGATGTCATTCTTGCACTACTCATATTACCTTCTTTGTTCTTTTTTGTTTCACCTAAAGCCACTGCACCTTGTTCCAAATTGTGATCGAGGTATAAGTCTACTAGAGTGACTTGACTTAACATGCCCTTTTCTCACAAAATGCTGAGCAAGGAAAATGTAATTCTTCCAAGGAAATACAAACTTTTCGTTTTCAAAAGAAAACAAAAGCAGGCAAAAATTTGTCAAAGGTATATGATACAGAAAACGGTGACTCTCATAGTGAAATCGTACGAACGAGAAAACATTAAACCAAGGGCAGTCGAAAACCGATATTCTTTGGAGGAATGAACTTGAATTAAGCCACCGAAAGGAGACGAATGAGGATACACATTGCATAATGGCTGCTCATTCACAAATGAATTATGACATAAATGATGTTTTTTCATGTTAAACCACATTCATGTCATAACAGTCTGTGTGCTGACGCAGTCCATCTTTCCTGGAGACAGAGTGAACAACCAAACAAGCACAGCAATACCTCCAAAGTAATTAGCATCTGTGCTAAGCGTTTCTGAAATGAATTTTCATTTATTTTATCACTAATTACAAATAGTTGGTTGCTGTTAGCATATAGGTGCCAACTAATCTTGCTACACATTCGTGGTCATGTAGACCTACATAAGAAATTTTATAGCCTGATAACAAGAATGAGTATAATAAACCTTATCAACACCATTCCGTGCTCAGGCTGGATTTGTTGCAATATTACAACTATTAATAATTTTTCTAACTGTATACACACGTGCGTGTATATATTGTCCTTGGGAGTTTGTAGATCAGCTTGTCCTTCTAGTGCTACTGTGTGGTGTGATGAAGTGGACAAATACACAAAGCTATGATGTTGGAAGCAGTTTGAGACGCAGTGGTGTATTTACACAAGGGACTCATCAAATTCACGCAGTGATACAACTACTGTGTGTATGATGTACCGTGCAATAGTTTGCATGGCAAATGTTTGGGGGCTCACATGCCTGCAGAGCAGAGGGCAAACCAAGGAGCAGGGAGCCTCCCCCAAATGCCCCCACTCTTGGTTACGGGCCTGGATATGACTCGCAATCCACCATTTTCATGGTCATGGTGGCTTTATTATCATGCCGTGATATTCCCTAGAAAGCCTCGGGTTAAGAAAAGCAGGGAGCAATGAAAAGGAACAACTGCGCCAAGATTACTCAGGTACATTATAAGGCCTATACAGTCCTCAGTGTATCAACTTCTAAACAAGCAATGTCCAGGGTTGAATGCTGATGAGAGTCTATTTGTCACTTTTTTGTGTGTCCACAGGGGATAATTATGACGCTTTCGTTTCATGAAGTTTGCTGGGTATCTGTTGCGGAAATCTCTTCAAAAATTTCTTCAAGACAGGCCGGAAATTTGTGTAAACCAACACTGCATAACTCATTGACATTGATACAATGAAAATTACCTTACAAGAGTATCGTCAAGAGAAGTAACCATGGAAGCCCGATGAACCAACGTAGTTATTCGAGGTTGGTTTGCTGTGATCAGGCAATGCCACTGCAGTGGCCATACCCACTGTCAATAAAAAGCGTCCTCACTTTTGTGATTCGTTCATAGGAGGACAAGGCATACTAGACTGGTTCAAAATCACCAAAAGAGACTTGATTGAGGCATTTTGGGGGAAAAAGCAATTTAATTGCTGATTCTAGGACAAACGTTTGCGCTGATAACGAATATTTTAGTTACCAGGCTCAATTTTGTACCGGAAGTGAAAAAACTAAGGCAGTTCAAAATGGCCGCCGATTTTCAGAAAGAATTTAGTGAGGCATGAAATGAAGTCCAGTAGGATTTTCTTGCCAAAATGTATTTTATGGTATAATCTTGTCAATTTTGGTGTACTAGATCCAATAAAGTAAGGCGCCAGTTTTTCGAGAACAGCTTCAGCCTCCATTTTGAATTTCAAAATGGCGGACATTTCTCATTATTTGTCCGCTAATATGTTGCAGTAATGAGTGTTTAAACAAGTTTTCTGGTATTATTTCCTCACTTTGATAAAGGGAGCATAATTTCAGTATAAATTGTCTGAAACGAAGGTTGTAAGCCATTTTGAAATTCAAAATGGCGGCCATACATTATACGGCGTAAATGAAGTAGTTACGTTTGTAAAGATTAATTTTATTATTATGCATTACAATACTACTACTTTGGTCACAATTGATGGTAGATATTCTAACTACGTCCCACTTAGTTGTGGGGTACCTCAGGGTTCTATTATGGGCCCTCTTGTTTTTACGGCCTACATCCTACCTATTGGTGATATAATTCGTAGCCACAATTTGTCTTTTCACATATATGCTGATGATACGCAGATTTATGTTTCTTTTGACCCTAGAAGACCTAATGATCTTACTGCAACTCTCAGAGTACTGGAAAACTGTATTTTGGATATTAATAGCTGGATGACGGGAAACAAATTGAAATTGAATATGGATAAAACTGAATTTCTTTTAATTGGTTCACCATATAATCTTAGAGCCCATCCTTCTTTGACTTTGAAAGTTGGCAATTCTGTTGTAAAATCTGTAAATTCAGTTAGAAATCTCGGTGTCATATTTGACAACGGTGTTACTATGTCAAGTCAGGTACAGGCTCTCTGCCGCACTCTTAACCATCAACTTAGAAACATCTCACGTATTAGGAAATACCTGGACGAGGAATCTTGTCACCACATCGTTAGGGCTCTTGTTACTTCGCGCCTTGATTATGGCAACTCCCTGCTCCTAGGAATTTCTAAGACCCAGATGAACAAACTTCAACTTATTCAAAATAGGGCCGCGCGCTTGATATGCGGAGCTGAGAGGAAGGAACACATAACCCCATACCTGGCTAAGTTACATTGGCTACCAGTCAATCAGCGCATAAAATTTAAGTTACTTGTAATTATGTACCAATGTGTTACTGGTTCGTCACCACCTTACCTCACCTCTGATGTTGTCTTGCATAGTGCTTCTAGTACCCGTTATCGCACCCTCAGATCCTTCTCCGATAGAACTAGACTTCAAGTTCCTAAAACAAGCAGGTTATCTGGTGATTTTGCTTTTAATGTAGCCAGTCCACGGCTTTGCAACACCCTCCCGAGATCCATTAGAGAAGTCCCCTCATTGGCTGTATTTAAGAAGCGGTTAAAAACCTTCCTGTTTGCTTGATGTTTGCTGTAACTTTTTTCCCCTTTCTTTTCTTTCCTCTTACTTTTGTATGTTTTGACTTACATGATCATCTGCCTGTATCGCGCTTAGATCTGTGTATAAGCGCATTATAAATATTATATGTATGTATGTATGCTCCCTGCTAATGGCTACCGTCGCCAGCCGGTAGCCACGAACACTGAGGTATCAGGCCCAAATTGAGGGTGGCGTGGAGGCGTATGCCCCCTATTTTTGCAGAACAACATATTTTTGGTAATGTTATTTCAAGCCAGTCCTGCAAAATGTAATAATATTCGTTCTCAGATACCCGGGAAATTTGAAAAAAATAGATGCAGATATAGTGTGGTGCTATTTTGACAATTAGATGTGTGATTACAAATTACACCCGTCCCTAGGACGGCGATCACTGAAGGCCACGGCACCTCTTTTCAAGAATCGTGGATCCGGCCCTGGGTATGACTGACACTCTACATACTTCTCGTTGGTAGATTGCTATTGCTATTGCTTACCCTACAGAGTGACACCCTACTGATGCTCCTTCGTTGTAAGGTGGTCATTTTTGGGGTACTTCACATTTCAAATGCAAATGAACTTGGCTGTAACAGCGCAGGAAAAACCCTTGGTGTGAGTTCGCTGTGATTTCCCGGGGACTTCACACTTAACATGCAAATCAGTTTGGCTGCGATTTCGCAAGGGGAGTCCTGCAGCGACTTCTCTGTAAGAAGCCGTCCTTTGTGTCCTTTAGAACCAGAGAAAAAGCACATTGACATTGTATTCCTGACAACCAAATGTATGCTCATAATTCATACTAGTTCGAGACAAAACAGATCTAACTATACAACACAGGTTTTACGCCAGGTCATGTGCAAAAGAAATGCTACGCTACAATAGTGATCAGGAAGTTCCTGACATGTATTAATTTTGTGAGTTTGTAGGCCCTGGACCTCAGACCAATGGTGCACCAAAGTTGGAGTTGAGGTGGAAGTAATGTCTTAAAATTTTACTTGCCCTGATAATAGAAAATGAACTCTTAAGACACAGATTTCCTGAACCTTGGGAATTTCTTGTCCATCAGGATTCCGTGAGATAAAGAAATTTCTCAAATCTCAGAGTAGACAGATTGCCTCTAGAGGAAGCACTAGTCGTAGCAAGATTTATTGAAAGTACCA
>JAAAJZ020630792.1:0-11299 GCA_010015985.2 Actinopyga echinites | reverse complement strand
AAGGATTTGACACACTTTTGTGGGGACTCCATACAGAGTATTCAGAGCCAGAACATGAAACCTCGTTTATCCGAACATTTCGGTTATCCGAACAACTTTCGGTCCCGGTGTGTTCGGATAAACGGGGTTTTACTGTAGTATCAAATATCCACACATATGTCTAGTTCTAGTACTAGTATCCACACGTTTTTGTACATATCTGTACATGCATATGTTGTACTCATAGTTACCAGCCTGACTGTGCACATATCAGGCCTGGCAAGCATTCACATTTATGCATACCGCAGCATGCATGTAATAATTGTGTTCTAATAAGTTAACAAAGTTGTGACTTTTGCTCTTTTTAATTAGACACAAGTGAAAAGCCATTTAAAGTCAAATCTGAATCCAAATGTATCAGAGGTTGTTAATAATAAACAGCCCTCAGAATGAGAAGTAGGTTATTGATCTAGTGTTCCGTTATCCGACGACTCGTAATTGATTGGATCCCGTCACTGGTAGCATGAAACCATGCCGTGTCATTAATTGCTCAGTTTGTTTCCTCCAGTTTGGAATGCAAATGTTGGAACTGTCTCTGTGTATTCAATTTGTGGTAAAGATAAACGTTAAACTGTCTAGAGTGTTTATGAAGAATCCCCACATGGACAGACTTTACTGAAAGATAAAAAGATTCCAGACTTTTTTTTCTGGTTTTAAATTGGGAGGCTTAAAAACCTATTTTGCAATAATGAAAGTTTGAAATGACTGTTCTTGATGGTATTGTGTAATCCCACAGTGATAGTGTGTGATTATTGTTTTGTGTGTACTGTACTGTACAGTAACAGTATGCAGAAGTGGAATTGATTGCATTGTGATGGTAGTTGTAGTAGGCTTCTGGTCAGCTGTCCCCTTCATTGTTAATATTGTGCATAAACTGGTGTCAACATAAGATGACCAGTAAGTTAATGTTTAGAAGGTGAATGCTAACTGCATGACATTGCCTTTGAAGCTTTGATTAACCTTGTGTTTCACTTTCTGGAAAAGAGTAGGGTGGACAGTTAATGTAGGCATCAAACTATCTGTCAAAGGATTGCTGGTTTGATTCCTGTACTTAGTTCAGTATGGTGCATCCATGGGCATGATGCTTGAACTCAGTTGCCTTTCCCCATTCGCAGGGTAAATAGGTACATATGAGGTAACTTCATTGAGCAAGATGTACAGTATAAACTTGCTGCTTCCTGCAGAGATTGTCTCTGGCAAAGGTGACTGCTGACGAGGTGTACATTAATATTGTTAAGTGCTTTGATAGCACCTTGTTGATAAAGCATATACAAATTAATGAAACCAAAATTTCAAATACCTTGTAATTGAAGTAATTGTTGTAACTTGACTGGTCATTAGGGCTTGTACATAGGCCTACATTTTACACATATTTAACATGTTGCACTACTACTGCATACTGCTGAAAGAGATCAAAAAAAAAAAAAAAAACTGGTCAGATTTGATTTACTGTACTGTATGCAGGTCTGAAATTCAACAGACGTGTTTGTGTAGTCTAGGAAAAAGCAGTAATACCGCATGATAGATAAATTGCCTGGTGATCAAGGCTTATTGTTGGTTTACCTCTTTCCATCATAAGCACCCATTTACAGTATTGTCATTACCTATTCCCCAGCCTTGTGAATTATTCAGAAGGTTAAAATTCTTTACCGCAGCACTAAAGAAGAGGAAAGTAATTGCTTCTGTAGGTCTTCTAGAGGAACTATAATCGAGAACTGAAATTAACTTTTTGATGAAACGTGATTGTGCCTGCAAAAATGCATTGCATCATGGGAATATCTCTATACCATGGTTGGATCTTCGGAATTTGGTAAGGTTGCTTAAATTATGTCAGCATGGATTAATCAAAAATTTTCTGTTATCAATGTACTTAATCATTCCGTCTCACTAACAAACTCTGTCAATTGCTTTACTCCCACAAAACACATGTCCTGTAGTATTGTATGATCATTTACAACAGATATGCTGCATCATTTTAAAATCTGAAAGTTTGGAACAATACTCAGTGGGCTACAAAACAATGAATTCGTTCTTTTTAGAACTGTGTTTCATGAAAATTAGAGTTACTGTATGACTGCATTATTTTGAATTGCCAATCATTCCATACTTGTAAGATATGCAAATCAAAGATATAAAAACTTTCATAAACCGCACAGTCAGGATCGTCCTTCTTAGTTTAAAGGAAACCAACTCCTGTAGGTAACCTAACATGACATAGGTCGTGGAACATGTATAGTGCGAATCATTTTATTGGTTAGGTTTCGTATTGTAGATCTTTAACATACAAAATGATATCTCTGTAAAGACTTAAAGCCTGCCACACATGAGAGAACCAGATCAGGAAAGTGAATTGCATGTCACTTTGCTCAGCTAATTCCTCACGTTTGCAGACAAATTTTGGTGAGATTTTTGCTTTCATAGTCAGATGACTCAAATATCAAATGTGTTTGATTCTCTTGACAGGAGTGCCACTTTTCGCACCTTGTGCTCCTGACCTGAGCATTTGACTCACGTCTTTAAGCTATTGCGCAGGTGTCTTCTGAACTACTGAAGATGAATCAGTGATGCAATCCTGAGGACAGATTGGGCACCAAAACTCGCCCACACATGTGAAATTAGCTGAGCAAAGTGACACGCAAGGCATTTTGCTGAGCTGCAGTAGTTTCCCCTCATGTGTGGTAGGCTTGAAGAGCAAATGCCATCACCCCAATTTGTAAACTCTGTTACCGTGGTACACGCAGTCTTCATGTATTGCTCTCCTTACAGGGCAGTATTGCATGCATTTATGTCAAGGATATTTTCATACTTTTTCGAGCATGTCTTTTAAGTGTAAATTGATAGGCAATTCGAAATGAATGACATTTTCATTACTCTGGTATTGTTTACATACTGTATGGGGAAGCAAAGCTATTGACAGAGTTTGTTGGCATGACTGAAATAATCGAATAATGATAAAAGATAGTCTATCTCACTCCTTCCCCATTGCCAGCAAATACTACCTGGCAAAACTCTTGACACAGTGGGCGCCATCGCCCTACCAACCCTGCACATAGGTAATAGTGCTTCTTCTGGGTAATAGTAGTTCCCAATGTTCTTCGATCCGTAGACCCCCAGAAACAACGAAAAAATTTCTCCGGCCCCTCGTTTGTATAAAGTGTCACTTTCAACATGCAGATATAGCCTTCATAGACCCTGTAATAACTTTGACTGAAAATGGGAGGTCCATGGACCTTACTTTGGGAACCACCATCTTTAAGTCAAATTGTAATGATGCTTTATTCCCCAAAGGGCAATTTTGTTAATACGGGTACTTTGCTTGTTTTAAAAACGTGATGTTCTGTTGTAAGAAACTATATGGTTCTTGTAGAGAAGGATAGTCTTGGCAAGAAAGATGTTCCACATGGTTCAAATAAATCATTTCCAAAATCTGTAGAGCAAACAGACAGGTGTTAAAAAATGCCATCGTGTAGGTGGCAAAGAAGAGTACACTACATAATAAATGGACACAATCATGTCATAATATGTCGTATTAGCTGGGAAAATCTCATAAGTAATTGTAAACTTATCAGTGTTGTTATAGAAATCTTTCCTGGGTGTCAGCTTCAGTGGCATTTTTGCAGTCATGGATTTGAAGTGTTCATGTGAGGAATTACTTTTTGTTATTATGAAGGCTAAACATTCCATAATTTATAATTTGATACTGTTCCATTATATGAGAGAAAGTGTAAACTGTAAATGTAGACCTGACCTTTTCGGTCAATAAAATACCCATGTATCTATCTGCCGAGAGATGTTTTCCAATTTAAAAGATTCCTTACAAAGTTTAATAATTACTTTAAATTATGAAAGAGCTTTCCACCTAACTTGATTTTCTTACTGTATATTGTCATAAATGGGACTTCTTTCAAGCCTTTGAAATAGTCTTTGTTGCTACAGTGATATTAAAGACTTCCTCGCCGTGTTTTGTGTATATGTAATGCCAATCAACCAGAGTGATAAATGTCAGGAATGACTGTTAGATAATTTGTGATCTAGTCAGTATATTACAAAATGAACAGTAGGCTGGATATGTGATGGGTTTTGAATGGTTTCTTAGTCAGAAATTGTCAGAATTGCTCCAAATTAGGTGCAAAGCATACAAGGTGCAACTTTGCAGGGTATGCTAAACTTTTAGTGGTTCTTTGTTACTTTAAAAAATGTAAAATTTGCTCTCATGTAAGATTGTACTCCTGGTAGCAAAGAAACACAACATGCACTCTTCCTTCCAGTCTGTAACGATTGTTGCGTGTTTGGGAGGGGGTGTGGGGATAGGTAGGGGAAGACAAAAACAAATGAATGTGCAAAAGGACCAGTCACAGGAATCTCTGTACAGTGGATGAAGGCAAAAGAAGGCAAAAAATTTGCCTGGATTGAAAATTGTTTGACTGAATTGTTTGGGTGACATAATTTTGAAACACACAACCATTAATTATATGTACACATTTTACCTATATTTGCATGAAAAATTGATTTAAGAAACTGTAAACTGAACTAAATTCTTTATTCATGCAAGATCTGAACTGCATTCGCTTTATACTTAAAGACCAGTTAAAGACTGAGCATACATGCTGGACTGATGTATCCTGTACTCATGAGTGTGCTGTGAGCATACTGTACGGCTGAACTGTTATCCTGAACTCATGAGTGTGCTGCCCCTGTGTACTATAGTCTCCTTGCCAGTTTCTATCACTTTACCTATGTACCATTTCAGTGGTGATTTGTTTTGAAAACTGACAGTGACTGGGAGCATTACTCACTGTAAAGTTATGCTATCTTACAGTACATGATTATCTAGTACAGTTCAGCTGTCCATTCTTACTGTCCTGTCAGGGTTTCTCTGCTTTGGAAGAATCCTGTCATGCTGGTGCCAGGGACGATGGATTGACATTTTTACTGCTGTCATTTACTATAGCAGAGCCCACACGTTTAGTGCTATTGTTGTATAGAAGGGCTGCACAAAGGCAGCAAAATACACAGATGTGTGTCATCATGTTTGGATGGCTGTAGAGTGCAGCAGAGCTGGCAGAGATCATTAAGAGAGGTGTTCATTACATTGTTCTATAGCACAGCAGACTTGTAGCCAGGCAGGGTATTGAAGGGGCACTAGGGAGGAGGGGGGGACAAGAAACTTTTCTGGAGAGGTATATTTCAGTGGGGAGAAGTTTATGTTAGGTCAGTACTAATTTTTGTCCTCAAACATTTTCAAGGGAGTGAAAATTTTTGAAGGGAAGGGGGGACTTTGAACTTTTTAAAGGGGAGGTGCCCTTTTTTCCCTAGTAGCTACTGTGTATGCTGCTTACGTGCCCTGTTTCTTTGGTAGTAACTAGCTACAAAGTAGGCCTGTACACGATGTACTGTAGACAGAAACCACACAATGCAAATTTAAAGAATTAGCCTACCATACCTCCCTCCTTGTAGATTTAAGTACTGAATTTTCCCATATTTTTTATCGTGTGTGTAATAAACTGATGAAATTAATTATCTTTCAGTATTATATAACGAGGTTGTAAGATTCTTTGATAATAAAATTTATGGGGGTGGGGTTGAGAGTAACTTAAGAGTGTACAGTGCAACATTGTTAGATCTGCAACTTCGTTAAAATTGTTGTTTCTTATGTACAGTCTCAGTTACTACTGTATACGTAATGTGGTGTCTGTAATTTGCTTACTGGCATACTGCAGTATATTCATTCAGTATTATAAATTCTATAGGCCTATTAGTTGGTTGTAACAAGATACATAGTGCCACAGGCATGAGCTCAGAATTCACAATTTTCAGTGAAATTGATACCCTTTAGAATGTATTATTCTTATTATAAAACGTCATTTTTTGAAAAGCAGTAATGTCTTCTTATTTTTTTCTAGGACTTGGTATTTGATTTCACGCCAGTTAAAAGAGAAGTAAATTCCATCATGTGAGAGGCTGGATGTTATGTTTATTCTAGGAATTTAAGAAACATGAGAAGGTTTTCTATAAAAATCTGATCAGAATGTCTAATAAGTAGATTACTTTAGAAAATGGAACAGTGAACTGAGCTCTAAGTTTATGTGTCTATTTAAAATAACTTTACTGAAAGCATCATTCTGGGTGACACTTTTATCATGGCTACATTTAAAGGGCATGCAGTCACTTCGCGTTGAACAGTATACTGCCCTTCGTCAAGTCATGAAGTGTTGTTATATAGTCACATGTGGAGTCTCAGGGTATTGTGACTTGAGTCGAGTTGAGTCACAGGTTATCAAGACTTACTTCTAGTTGAGTTTTCAACATTTCAAGTGAAGTTGAGTCATATGGAATTTCTGTACCGCTTCAAGTCACCTCAAGTCACTGTGCACCTAGGATGAGTGACCTTGAGTCATTCTGTTATGTAAAGAGTGGAGTCATCTTGAGTTATTGGTACTGTAACTTTGAGTTTGGTCAGATTGAGTCCTCATATTAGGTATTTGAGTTACTTTGGGATCATTTGGATAAAAATGTGCTTATTGTACAGTGGCTGTTGATTAAATTAGAGCTAACCAGAGACTTACGGTAGTCTTTTGCAAGGAGCAAATCTGTAAGGTCATATCCCTTGAGCCCGGGACTTTAATCAAAATTGAGTCTCTAAATTGAAGACTAGAATCTGACTGTATCATATAGTTATATAGTCACACAGGTTTAGGGCAATCTTACCAAATTTGCATCCATAGTACAATTAAATTAGAAATGGAGCACATTTGGTCTCAATCATTTTTCATTCTTGAATACCCATTTTTTATATTATTGCTTGTTACTTGTTGTCAAGTTTTTCAAACTATCAAGCCTTCTCTTAATGACTTTCTGCAAAATTTTGTTTATAGATTTATCCTGTTGTCATGACAGATGTTCCTACTACAACTGCTGTATCAGTACCCTTAGAGACAAGGAGGAACACTAAGAAGAGAAAATATGGCAAAGGTTACATGGTGAGATGGGGAGAAGCAGAGAAGAGAAGGAGGAGGGTACCCCTGTGTAAACCAGACCCATATTTGAAGGTAACACAGGTTTATGGAATTGAGGCTGAGGAGGCCACTCACGTTGCATTATCAGATTTTGCTACTCTTTTTTTCAACAAGTGTTCAGAGGTGTTATATCTTCAGTTGTCAATACTTACACGTACTGTAGCTAAATTAAGATATCAGAGGAAGGAAATACAGTAGAACAGTTGACATACAGTAAGTTAAGTTCAAGGTAATATAAACTCATTTATTGAGAAGTGGTCCTGCAGTCCAACTGGTAAGGAAGAGAATGGTAATGAATTGTTCTAATTTTAATATAGCTATCATGATTGGGTAATAATTTTGTTTGAATTGTGTTGCATTGTCATTTAGAGCAGTATTTGTTGAGAGGTAATAAGGCAGGGGTGTAGCAATCAGTCCCAACCTGTCCCTGGGACTGCCATTTTTTATTCTCATCCAATATGTGTATGAGATTACATCCCCTAGCCTAGAAGTTTCAACCTCCTCCTATCAGAGTTCCATTTCCCATTTTCATGGTCCACTGAGTACTGTACCACTGTACCACAATCCACGAAAATTTGTGTGTAATTGTGGTACTGTATAGATATAGCATGCTGAGAAATTTCACAACTACAGTATAACATGGAGTAATCCAAACTGAACAAAAAATGATACACTTACAAATTTGTTTGATATTTTTGATTGGGATGAAAATGTTCAGTCAATAAGATGCTGTTTTGGGATATCAAGTAAATTAAAGCAGAAAAAAAAAAAAAAGAATAAGCTCACAGAGTACCATGGCCCTTACCACCAAGAAAGCTCAACTATATGACTGGTGGCACATGTTGAGAACCCCTGCCATAGCACTGAGTCACTTTGGCAAAGGTGGGGAGAGGTTGATGACTCTTGCTGATAACCAGTAGATGGACTAAGCCACCAGAAGTAGACTAGACCTGAATTGGACACAACCTGAGTTGAACAGTCTGAAACTTCACGTTAAATCACCTACTTAAACCCCCTTCAACAGCTTTGCTGAGCAAGCAATTTTGAATTATCAAAAAATTTCTTTGTGGCCCTTGGAGATTTGACCAGTACCTTACCATACACCTTAACCATAAAACCATCTCTCTAGCTGATAGGAGGAAGAAATCATTTTGTCAATGGTTGCACATCATTCAGTATGAAGTCTTTGTTTAAGTCCAGGTCTACAAAATAGTAGTCACACCAACAGTCAGGAAAAGGAACTATGCAGTTCACACTTTCCTTCAATGCAACATTTTTCACCATCAGGCACATTTTTAAATTTTTTCCATGTTACAAAGTTGCGAACTAAAAGAGGAGACAGAGGACAAGGAATAAATTATTTCAGTTTAAGATTCATTTTAACGAGTATTTCTATCCTCAAAATGAGACTCTTAGCCCTAGTATGTTGACATGCAACAGAACAGGGTTGTTTTATCAAAATCTCCCCCGCCCGAAAAAAAATCCAATAGTGAAAGATCTGCTGGAAGAACTAAAAATACTAGACCACTTTCTAAGTATTCTTACACAAAGTTTGGCATTATCTAAGATACATAAATCCCCACAGTGGCTATGACAAAAGTATATTAGTGTGCCATGGAGTTGTCATAGAACAAAGAGGTAAGGACCTATATGGACCCTTAAAAGCAATTTTCCCCCCTTTTTTCAGACTTCTGTATTTTGTAGTTATTTTTCTGTTTTTTTTTAAAGCATGTACATTATAACAGTCATAGTTGAAAGTGAGAGTGGTAAACCTTTGTCATGTGTTAACATATGAAAGACTACTTCTTATTTTTAGTATGTTGACTATTTTTTTCCAGTCTCTAAATGAAAGTTTAATATTTTTAACTTTCATTGTTATTCATCAAGTGAATTAAATCTTGACCCAAGTTAGCTCACTGAAGAGTCATCACAAAATTTCCATGTCGGTTTTCAAGTGTGCAGTACTTGTCACTGATGTGGAGGTTTGCTAGAATTTTGAGAAGCGTGTTAGGCATGAACAATCGAAATCAGAGGGACACAATGAATGTACGTTATAAGTTAACATTTATGGGTGGCAGTTATAATCGAAATCTTACTGAAGCTTTAGAGATTTTCTTTACACCTAATATACAGGCCCTTTTATTTTTCATTTTTATTGTTTTTTTTTGCTGCTACTTTGACAGGCTATGTTACATCATCTAGAGAAGAAAATGAAACAGTGGAACAGCTCAACAACATCAATACTCAGTGGTCTGGGTGAGAGGTTGGACAAGATAACATCGCAATTTGAAGAAATGCAAAAGACAGTTGATAAAATATCTTCTTCAGTTTCTGCAACAGCGGTACCTAGTAACATGCATAGGATGGACTCCAGGTGAGTATTTGAAACCATTTATGGAGTAATGTACATGCAGACTGTAAAATCTGTCTACTGAATATTCGTATTGTGGATCACTTTCCTATTCTCACCATTATGAACTCATGATGAAGAAAGATTCTATTTTCTATCCATTCTCATAGATTGTAAAAAGTAATAAATACTGATTGTAAGAGGAAAGTTTGTTGGTAATCATAGCAATTGGCTAGTTCATTTACTGATTAAAGGCATGTGTAAACTTACTCAAGATTACAAGATTTTGCCAATGTTGTAAAGTTGGAAGGTAGCTTTGAAAAGTATACGAAAAATTAATATGTTTGAAGTACAGTCAGGGATGGAATATGTTTGATTAGGATCATGGAAGGCAGTTTGCATGACCATACTGTTTATTTGCCTGCCAACAATTTTATGACAAAATGATCTTAAATCCACCCTTCATCAATGACAGTATTGTCTTGTAACTTTTATTTTTTTTGTTAAATTTAAATCTGTGTAACTTAGATTAGTAATTCTTGTTTTCTTTCTTTGTCTGTTAAGTTCCCCTACAGGCATGAAATCATCTGCAGATGTGGTTATTACAAAGAATAAGGTGTCCTCAAGTAATGGTACACAAATTTATTTTTCTTTCTCTCACTCAAAATTGTAGCAGAGTATTTTTTTTTCTAAAATCTTAAATTAAAATCCATATTGCCTACCTTAGTAGATTTTGCTTTTCAGATAAAGCATGTCTTCACTAGAAAGCTGAAGAGAATTATCAGTAATTATTGTGTGAAATGTCAAAAGCTTATTTGGGAGTTTGCATTCATATTCATAGTGATGTATGTTCAGTTATTTAGGATCCTTCCAGGGACATCAGTCATTGCAGTGAATGCTGTAATCATCATGGTTATCAAGATCTAGGCTTTCCAATAATCTCCCATGAACCTTTTAACCCCTGTGCCAATTGTTACAACTATTAGTTTCACACTTACTTTGCTCAGATTATTTCTGTTTCAACTTTTCCTAGAAGTTTTTCCTATGTGTCACCTTTGTTTTTAGCAGCCTCCTTTGTAAAATTTTTATGTTGGTTGGGACTTTTTGAAGTCATAGCTACAGAGCAAGGGTTGTATTTAGCAAAATTTACATTTTTTTTAACTTTTCATTTCGATTTATGCGTTGTTTTTTTGAAATACTTATTTCATTGCATTTTCTGCATCTTTGCATGTTTTATGGTGGTCTATTTGCTCCTGGCTTTTCTTGTTGTAGTTTCTTGGTTTCGATGTGTGTGTGTGTTTGTGATTCGCAGTCGTTAACATGATACCTCGAGAAGTACAACTTCAACATTAAAAGATTAAAAGATATTAAAAGATTGCTAAGGCAAAAACAAAGACTCTATAATAAAGCTAAAATAACAAATGACTGGTCACTGTACAGAACCCACCAGAAATATTGTAAGGCCAGTATCAAGCAGGCTGAGCAGAACCATATTAACAACATTATTACTGAAGGGATTAAAAACAAAAACAACAGGCCTTTTTGGAGTTATGTCAAGTCTAAGAAAAATGACAATGTGGGAATATCTCCCCTTAAACAGAATGGAGAGCTGATTTGTGATGCTACTAGAAAGGCTAAGATTTTACTCCATCAATTTAAATCGGTCTTTACCCCGAAAACAGACCAAGGTGATTCCCTGCCTAGGTCCCAGAAAGCTCTTACCCGCCTTCCCCCGCTTGTCATTACGAGTGATGGAGTTGCCAACTTGCTTAATAAAATTAACATCTCTAAAGCAAGTGGCCCTGACAACCTGCCAAATATCTACCTAAAGACTTGTGCTCAACAACTGGCACCAGCTCTCTCGCTAATTTTCACTAAATCTGTAACCTCAGGG
>JAAAJZ020629687.1:0-11302 GCA_010015985.2 Actinopyga echinites | reverse complement strand
TAAGTAACAGTTTCCATGGGGCTTGCACAGTAGTCCATAGAGTTAGAATTATAACTAAACTTGACTCAAGTAGCTTACAGAAAGTAGTACATAAAGCCATTTGAATGAAAATTGATGCATTTTAAATTGTGTAGTTATTATTATTTTTCTGGCTCTCAGAGCTAGTTTATAGCAGTAAAAGGAATGAGGTAGATGGGTGACCTATACTTCCCTGCAACCCCAAGTCTCAGAAAAAAAGAAAAAATTGCAAAAGTGTTGAGGGCTTATATTTCTCAATTTTACTATTTTCAAAATTTTGTATCATTTTTGCAGTATTTGTGTTTTTAAGCATTGCAAAGACACTTTTGAAGGGAATGAAAGAATTCAAGAGTTTGTCTTATGTGGGAATGGTCAGACATTCGGGTCTTGATATGAAGTTACCATGGAAACGCTGTCAGGGGCCAAAAATGCCAAAGCTTCAGTGGAGAAGTACATGCTGTGTTCATTTTAGAATGAGCAGTACCAGCTATACCTTAACTACAAGGTAATTAGCAGTTGCAAGTGCCAGTTTAGTAGGCCTATACTGCTTTCCCCTTTTTTCGTGCATCCCCTATTTTCATGCAGTTTGTAGTACATATATCATTTAACCTACATCTATTTTAGGCTAGGTTAACTGCAGGAAAATACGGGTCTCCTTCCTACCACTTGAAAATGTTTTTTTTTTTGGTTTTTATTTAAGGCCACAGGAAAGAACAGAGTTGAAATTGATGGAAGCATTCACAAGTAACAGATAAGTACAGCCAAAATTCAAAAGGAAAAGATAAATTACACCATTCTATCGACAAAGTGTTTAGAACATTTCTGAGTGTGAGTGAATAAAACCCCTCTGGTTCTTTTGATCAAAGCTCTACAAAAGCGGCGCAAAAAGAGAAAGGAAATGAAGACGAATAGTGAGTTGCAATTTTCTGCTACAGAGAGAGTTCTGTCTTGTAATATATCGTTTACATGTGCTGTCTATCCTGCTATGTGGGACCTACATTACTAAGATGACAAGAGTTTTCTCCATGAAGTGCTCAGGTCCACTTAGCACAAAGTAAGACAAAAAATCTCTTCACATCTTATGTGACTGCCTCTACTTTTTCTTGTTCTTCCCTGACAATGTGGATGTTTCATCATTGAACTGTTTCTTCTTTTGGTTAAAGAGTTCAATCTCTTCGTCCAAACGTCTCTTTTCATCATCTAGTCGTTTCTTCTCGTCAGCATGGTCCTTCTTGAGCTTGTCAAATCTTTCATGAAGCTGCACGCAAAGATGAAAAGCAATGAGTAATGGTAGGCCTAAACTTTGCAAACAGTGGGTAGTTGGCATTTTGAGACTGAAGTGATTGTTCAAGGTGATCTTTAAAGGAAAGATGTATATTTACAACCACAGCTGCTATACTGCTAATCCAACCACAGTACTGGCTGGGTACTTGGTTGTTCATCCCAGTCTTCCGACTCAGAATGGGACACAGAATGGGATGTATGGACCACACCGACCAATTCCACAGTTGGCAGTCCCTGCCTGAGACTGGCTATATTGGGCAAGCACTATATAGGACAAGTCCTATCACCCAGTGCAAACTTTACCACCTAACAAAGTAAATTTGACTCAAAACTTCTACAACAGAAAGTATGTGCAGAATCGGTATTTTGTGGTATTGTCCCACTTGTGTTAATATGACACACCAACACACGTTCAATATATCACTAGGGTACGAATCTATAGGATTTAATGATGATTTCATTCTTGTCCCTCATTCACTTCCATTTGGACTGCTTAGTTATGGTCCACCACTAGAACTCACAGCCTATGCATCCTACAGTTAAATGTGAAAATGACAACCAGCTAGACCTACAGTAACAACATGTGAAATCCCATTTATTGCGGGACCAGTGGGTTGTGGGACCATACGGCTGTAACCCAAGCTTCTTGTACTACAGTTATGGGTTAGTGGTCATATAACGCAGAACCTACAAGCCACACAAAACATTGGGAACAAAATCCTAGCACTTCATCATACCTGCATTAGCTGCTGGCATCTTGATAATGTACTTCCCAATCATATAACTACACAGAATACCTCCATATAGTGTAAAAATAATACAAAATTTCTGCACTCTATTAAGTAGCAGTGAGTGCCATCCATTATTCTACATTTATCAAACCATAACTGCCAGGTGAGTAAAACACTCAGTACTTCTAGGATGAACATGAACAACTTCTCAAATGTCCACAATATTTCAAGTGCCTCAAGCTTTCATGACTTCACCATTTGACCTCTGGGGTGTCATGGCCCAAGGTTATACAGTTTGTAGAGCTACGGGGGAGGGGGGGGGGGAACCATGAAACCATTGACTGCAGACTTAAAAGACAAATATTTCACTCTCTGACAGAGAGAGAACAAATCTGGCTGGATACCTCCTTCTCCATGGTCTTAAGCTGTCCCTCTTTCTCCTTGACTTTGACGACAAACATCTGCCTCATTTCATCTTCCTTCTTCTGAAGCTGCGACATATGCTCTTGTCTTTTCACGGCGTACGTCTCTTGGAGACTGCAGGCAAGAGACAAGAAAGCAATGCAATCAATGGAAAGAAACATAAAACTCATCCACAAATCCATATTACAGAATCTCACAAACATCGTTACAGGGGATAATATATCCAGTATAACAACTCATAATGCTATGCAAGCTCACCCAACTGAAAAACAATACACAAGCATGTGAAGGTATTTTTTGTATAAAGACAACCCTGGAGTGTTTAATGACTTAATATAAGCCTTTCTACATGCTCATACATTTGTCCACGAACATCGTCATACAAATGTTTGAACACTTGTTGGGAAGATGAAACATGCAGCTAAGAGTTTGAACACCTTCAAACATGTTGGTCTTTGTTAAAATTTCTCGGGAAAGCAGTCTGCACGATCATAATGCGTTTGTTTATTATCATCACCATACAAATGTATGATGGTATTTTTGGCCAAATGTATGATCATGTAAACAGGGCTTAATGATACAGAAATCAATGAATCTCAAATCACGTATGCGATCTGTCAATCTGTTAGCACAAATTTATTTTTAAGTTAACACTATTGCATACAAGAAAATCTGTAATGAGAATGTAACAACTTCATGTAGTAAGAAGTTTTCTAAATTTATTTCTAAGAAACTTAAGGACAGTTAAAACAGCTACAAAGAAAATGGGTGTGGAACTATGTTTTCCCCCTTTAAACACTGGGTTTACAAACCAGTCCTCCAAATATAGCTGGCAGCAATGATCTCTCTATATGTTAATGAGTGATACTGAAGCTGATTTTACCTAGCGTAAAATCGAGTGCGTCTCTCCGGTCTTTTCAAAAGAATCTTAAGTCTTTCCTTTTAAACAGATATCACTCCTAAGTTCTAGTTATTCATCATACTGATCCCTACCTTGACAAGTAACTTTCCTCTTTTCAGTTATTACCATTGTTTTGTTTTTGTTTTCAAGGTCACTAGCTTTGCTGAACAGTATTGTTTTTTCTAGTGTCCTTCATATGTATTAAAATATGAATTCTTTGTTAAATGATACTTCTTTCAGTGGGTTTGGTACATATGAGAAAATAAATTGAATTGAATTGTAGTTGATATGTTTCCATTATTTTCATTCATATTCTTCCAGACAAAAGTTGTCATCTGGGAGACAGGAGGGAAAAGCTGACTTTGAACAACAGTATTTCTCGTAAGTCCTTATTTTATGTTCAAGATTATTCTTGTTGCTGTGTACAATTTACCTCTTGAGTCCCAGTGAGTTGCAGTTGACCACTTTGCACAAGTTTTATATATTCAAGAATACCTACAATATGCCTGTATGTTTTGTGCCATTTTAATTGTTTCCTACCGCACCTGTAATTGTGGAGCAATTATGTAAAAAAAAAACTAAAAAAAAATATTTTTCTCAAGTTGTAACAGGGGCACAGCAAGGGTGTTCCCCCTTCCAAACTCAAGTGCAGGATTGTTTACTACTAATGTTGCTAATTGCAGTATTATTTATGAGCATTTTGGCATGCAAAATGATGTGCAACTTCACAAAATTACTTTAAAAAGGCATATTTAAAAGCATGCTTATTGTGCATTACAGATTTCGGTAAGTTAAAACCTGGACACTTCTACTTTGACCTTGAATTCCAAATCTAGCAGTCCTGTGACATATTTTTGTGGTTAACCTTAAACCTCCAATAGATTTCTGATGATCGATTTCTATTTCCACAGAAGACAAAAAGACAAAAAATATATCAAGTAGGTACTTCGTGTTCCAAAATTAACAAAGAGCATGCTCACCATTGCATATAAGCATTATTTCTTGATATTTTCAGTAATGAGATACACCCCTAGTCTCTTTTCATGCTTTGAACACCTGTTAAAGTTACCAAGGTCAGTTTGTTTGCTGTTTGGTTTGTGATTAAAAAATCGGCCAAGTCATGACGCTATCGGCCAAGTGAAGAGTCCAGTTTCAAGGTGCATTATTTTCTAATGGCATCATTTCTAATGGCATCATTTCTAGGTAGTTCATTTCCAAAAGGAGTTCCTGTTGGACGGCATCGGTAAAGTGATTGTTCTAAAGCCCCCAAAACTGCCATGATTATCTGCTCTCCCCTCAAAAAACCTAATGAATTGTCAACTATGCTGTAGCTGGTTAATTGATGGTGTCGCTAATATTGGTATTTTTATGACCACTTCTTTTTGTAAGATGATGTGAAACATTACAGAAATGCATTGAAAAAGTCAATTCAGTTCTGATAAGGTGTTCTAAAATTATTTTCTGTCAGACAGTTCGGATAAAGTGGTCACTCCAGAGCCCCAGAAATCTCTTACCATCATCTGTCCTTTCCTTCCAAAAGCCTGCCAAATCATCAATCAGCAGGTTGTTAGTCGATCCTTATTACATGTAAGCTGTCCAAAAAAATGTCAAATTGTAAGTTTTGCAGTTCGTTTAGTTTGCATCCAAATTCATCTGAAGATACTGTAGTTAAATGTGTCATTCTGAATGCACATCATTTTAGCGCCTCCTCCAGAGCCTCCTGGGTCACTCCTTTCACCCCCACTGGGGCATTTTCCCTAGACCCCGTGTGAATGGGGGAGGGATTTGTGCCTGTGTTGTACATTATCACATTATTATGCAAACCTGATAGAGAAGAGTAGAGCAGAGTGAGGAAAGTCAACTTTATTGACTCCAATACAGGAGGTTGCATTTTTCTCAAACTCCCACACAAAGAGTTATAAAAATTAAAATTGTGACTTGAAAGAACTCTAATGACAAACACTTGGTTAGTCCTTGCTTAGTTTATACCCAGAAAACTGTGATTTTTCAGTTATCACATGATCTATGAAGAAACAAACACTGTCACTTTTGTGTTACTCAAGCACGAAGGTAACGCAGTATATTCTCACGTCCGCTTCGTATGTAGTTGTGTATTGTGATGTTTTGGATCGGAAAGTAATTCCAGTTTGCAGCCAGTAAATTCCTAACCTCCATTATTTAACTGTCTTGATATAACAAGAGTGGAGATGGAAATGTGATATTTTGGTACCTAAAAAATATTTTACAGTATTAAGTTCATTACATTGAAGATTCTTAAAAAGACTCTTGAATACGGAATGATTTACCTAGCACTGCACCATTACACCAAATTTGAGATTTATAGCACCATTGACTATAAGTCTTAGTTATGGTTCTTAATAGTTTTCAAGTATGCAAGATACACTGAATGTGTGATTAAATAAGACAGCTGTATATATAAAGCATAACACAATGTTTCTTTTTATCAGGAGCTATAAAGATCTTGGGATTCATTTGGAGATGATCCGGGATATTTCAAGAACCAATACTTACAGGTAAAGGCATACATGTAGCAAGAAAGTATTTCATGCAGGGAAATTTGAGGAAAATGGTCTGGTTTTTGTATCATACCTCAGCATGGGAACCAATCTTTCACCTCAGTTATAAAAATGATTCTTGTATTTAATACAAGAATCATTTTTAATAACTGAGGTGAAAGATATTAACACCTCAAGCCTGGCAGTTAGCTGGTGGATCTACAAGACATGTATTGCTTGATACTTCAATTCCATATGTATTCTATAATTCATAGAAAGCTTGGGAAGTGGTGTGTTTTACATGGAACTTGCAGGGACCAAAAATTTTGCGGCCTCAAAGAAGACAGTACGATTGGCAGCATGTATGTTGCTTTCTGAACATCATGTTCACGGATTAAAATTTCCAAGGATGGATTAATTTGTTGAAAAAATACTCTATTAGCAATAAATATTGCAAGAATTGTTCAGAAGCTTGTTAATGACAGGACTAGCTTTGTGTGCATTTCCACATGACTGTTTGATACTTAGCTTTGTGGCACTGAGAACCAGTTTTGACAGAAAAGCAAATACTCACATTCCCAGCTGCTTTAAATAACTTTACTGCTGGAGGTGAAGGTTAGCAGGAACTACCTGGATGAAATTCTGCCAAACTGGTTTAAAGTTTTGTGTGTGGCTTATTGTACTCTACATTGAAAGAATATTAAGTAGAAAACCATTATGTGGAAATTCATTTCGAACATTTAAACAGCTTTCAAAAACTCTTAAACCCTTTTCAAAAGAAAAAAAAATGGAACCTAACAAGATCAAGAAGAGAAAGTAAAACTTGCCTCTTTTTGTCTCCCTGCCTTACAGTCAGGAAGAATACTTTTAACATCTTATGATATGTCAATTAGCCAATACTCTGTCATTGAAAGACCTCAGCCTTTTAGGAGCGTAGGCTCTCAGCTTGTTTTATAGTGGAAAACTGTAGATGAAAATCATTTATTGGGAAGCTAGGCAATAAATATATCACAGGTGGATTGCTTGCAGGTTTTTCTTTATAATGCAATAATTATTTTTATGTAATTAATTTTTAACTTCCATATAATTTAACTTACCTAACTGTTTGATTTTCTTGTAAGTGCCAAGTGGACTTTTTATATCCTTCTTCTTACATGTAGGTTAGCAAGCGGCTAGCACAATTTTGGAGCAAGTGCCCTTAAAATCCCATCATTCATTATCCTTCTGGTAACAGAATAAATTTAAAAGTTTCATAATGTGTACATATTGTACAAGTCCCTAGAAGTATTTAAAAGAAATGCTTTGGCAAACTCTTTCAGTATTTTGATCACAAAAAATAACGGCCAGTGTATCATATAAAAAGCAATCCTAATCTACATGCATTTTGGTAATCACAGCTTCACAGATCATTTATTGTACATATGATTAAACACCCAATCCAGGGCTTATATGAATTACTGAAGCCCATATTGTTCAAAGGAATACATACAGTATTAAGCTTGTTTTTTTTTTTTTAAGTGTTACAACTGAAAGTCTGCATTTCCTTTTTGATTAAAATCCTTTATGATAGCTTTACTGTATATAGTTTTAACAGTACATGAATGAATCAGTTGATTTTGTTGACTGTATTGATTCATAAACATGCAATTTAGGATGAATTTAGATTGAAGAAAGTCTATTCTTCAAAGATTGTACGTGAAATCCAGATCAATAAATCTATTGTACAGTAGTTCTGCAGTTGGGGAGTTTGAGTTTGAAGATAATGTAGCAAAGAAGAAAATGTTGAAGATATGCATCAATTTTGAATTGAATAAATTGATAGGAAACACTCTGCAGTTTGAACCATTCTCCCTCATTTCAACTTACTTATCATCTGTGAAAACATTTTATAGTCTACCAAGATCATTACACAAAAGATATTAGTTGATAAAAATTCATACTACCAGTACCCCTTTTGTACACTAGTGTGCATATTCTACAAGACCATGGTGCAAACAGTTTCAGAGGGGGGGGTGGTACATGTCCTTCTACAGGGAACATTTTGCCATTTGCAGGGGGATCTGAGATGGACAGTTGAAATAAAGTAGGCCTGCTTCTCCCAAAAGCAGAATAAGTATTTAATGAGGAGACCATAAGCCGTACATGGGACGTGGTCAAAACTAGCCGTCATTTGTGAAAGGCATACAGTGCGTACCGTTACACTGTAAAGCCATCACAGAGACATTGTTCACTAGAAAAATACAAGGGGTTACAGTTTTGGAACATTTTAAAATCTAGTATTTAGGCTTTATTGAGGAGCTAAAGTAGAGTATAGTGTATGTGATATTTCCTTCCAGGGAAAAGAGAAGTATGGGTTGGTGACTTAAATAATTGCCATGGATGTGTGAAATGAAAATTATTCTACAACAGCTCTTTCTTCATTAATCTGTGTGTGGTTAAATGTTTATAGTATTGTGCAGTGTTATTTTTAAAACCCCCTCAATGTCCCTATCCACCTCATGTGAGGTGGACAAGTACAGAATCCTTCGAAGTCAGGATTTTAGTATCCAAACCAGTTATGTTCCTAATGACCCCGAAGTGGGGGTCAACAGGGACAGCAACATTTTGTAAAAAAAAAAATACAAAATACACCCCCACATATTATTTTTTGAACTAGTAGTATAATGACTTCATTGGTGGACATAATATGCACCCCCAGCTCCTGGGTTTCAGGAAAAAAGCTGCAACAGTCAGGGAGGGGAGTGTTAAAACTGTCCCTGTTCACCCCATTCTATGGTGCTACTGTACTCTGCTTTCTAATGTAGCTGTGTGGATTGATTATAAATTCAGTATCAATCATTTTCCTTTTTTTTTTTTTTATTATTTTTTGCAGTGAATTGTATTTGCATACCTAAGCAATACCCAGGATTGTGCAATCTGATACCTGTTCGGGTGTGTAGCATTATAGCCTACAAATTGCAATGCTGTAATCAAACCTAGCTTTTTTTAGATACACTGTATGTACTTTGAATTGCTTATATTTATTTGTGGTTAACCCTTTACAAGTAGTTTCACCACCAGTGATGGTGACAGCAATATCTATCACAATTCTTAGGTCTGACATTTAGCAGTATCTCTTAGCTTGCGTCTGTACTTGCTGGGACATGTTTGATCAGCTGGCAGCGGACTTTAGTTTGTGCATTTTGTAAGTACGGTACTGGTATTACAAGTATGTACAAGAAGGAACATTACCACTGTCAATTGCTGCATGTGTGGTGTTTTGTATTGGTAAAGTGTAGATCATATTAGACCAAAATACCATTCAATTTAAGCATGCATACTGCATACAGTACATCCTTAGTGTATGCCCATTATAGTACAAGTACTGTAGCCTGCATGTTATTGTAGAGAGTTCCAGGAAGTATTGTTCTTTTTTCCTCATTATTTATGAAAGAGGTCTTTGTGTGGTATCTTGAGTAATATGACTTTTAAAGAGTTAAATGCATGACAGTATGTAACAACTGTAGCTGCAGTGTAGTAGTCTAATCATAGCATGCTGTTTTGCTTGTTATGTACCTGTTGTATTGAAGTTAGTTAATTGATATGGTGTAGGCTTGCTCCTTTGGAAGGTACAGTACTGTAAGCTTTCAGCTGAAAGTAATGTAATGTTTTCCTCAGACCAACTAAACTTTGATGAACTAATATTTTGGCTCACATTTTGAATGGAAAGCCAGTGGATGTCAAGTTGTAATGAATACAGTATTCCCGGCTTGTGTCATGGTGTGGTCCCTGGGTCCTTCAAGAGAAACTGCTGTTAATTTCTTATCAATAATTCAAAAGAGAAAATCACCTGCACACTGCCCCTCCAAAAGTGTTCACAGACCACCACAGAGCTCGAAATGCAACTGAATTAAAGGTCTCTGTTGACTTGTTTTTTGTCATCTACTGTACCTGTTTAGTTGATGTAAAGAGTATTCAAGCGATTCATGTGCCAGGATTAGGATTGTAAATATAGGCCTACCCACTTCACACTGCCTTAGCAGGTACATTATTTCTCGTGGGGCAGAGCACACATGATTGCAAAATAAACAGTCCATTTCTTTGCCAGTTTCAGGTCACGTCAGTGTAAATGGGGCTGACCCAAAATGTTGGGTTGATTGATTCCGTTCTGACCCAGTTTTGGGTCAAATTGACCCAAGTTTTGAAGAAAGTAAACCTGCACCGCTGGCTACTCTGCTGTCTCAAGATTTTTTTGGCACGTGATCATGTTTCTTGAGAATCTCATTAGTCCACCGTAAACCCGTTCCTGTTTCAAGTGTTTGCTTTTCTTCGTCCCCCTATGACACACGATTACGCCCCATGGGACACGATTACCCCCCCCCATGGAAAACGATGGGCCGGGTAACATGCCGGGGACTGGTATACTAAGCTTCAAGTTCAGCAAAACCTACAGTACGGTACGTGATTGCTCGTTAGTCATTAAGAGGCTGCGTAGCTAGCTGCATAAAGTTGCTCCTAAATAAGTTGATTGGTTTGTAATTTTAAGTCAAGAATCTGAGAGAAACAACCCCCTACTATGCTGGATTAAATGTACCATATATCATGGACACTATTATTAGCATAGACGCACCGGACTCTTTCAATTACGAGGGGGAAGGGGACGGTCGGGTGAGCACAACCACAAGTCTTCCGCTATCGTGCTACAATGTAGGGGGAGGGGAAATCCCCATCCACCGTCCCGACCGCCTGCGACTATTCGACAGCACCATGTAAGGCGTTACCGCACCCTTTGTTCTGTGGAACCTTGTGGTACTCATACCATAGAGTCATTGTGGCACATTCATATCGTGTAGTTAACAGTAATTGTTTCTTCGACTTCCATGTGATAAGAGCGACGACATTTCGACAAATTTATCATACATCATCCCAGGAGAAACAAGCAATCAACACCAGCTTTCATTTTTGATTAATAGGTCTACGAGGTCAATGACACCAAGGGTCTTTGTGTTTGATAGAAACGTCAAGTGACACGCCTCTCGATAGCGCTGAAACCTCTATCTGGGGAGGCTCGTGCTTCATCTATGATAAATCATACTTTTGGAGATAATTTTCCAAGACCCGTAACGTCGCGCGTAGTTGAGAAAGTTATTTATTTGCTGTAAGGCATGAAACGAAAAGGAAGCTGGCGTCAGCTGCATAGTCAACGGCAGGGAAATTTCTGAGAGTTTCGTCTTTACAGTGCATAGCTAAACAAGAGATTTATACAGGCCTGTTATACTATATGCCGTGACTGTTCAAGTTCGTTTCATCTTAAAAGTGTTTACCGTACATCTCAAACTCAATGCTACAGGTCTTCATCCAACTCGTTCCCTACAACGTTACGACATTAATATTTATGAAGCCTCTAACGACATTAATATTTATGAAGCTTTCTAACGACATTAGTATTT
>JAAAJZ020628579.1:0-11302 GCA_010015985.2 Actinopyga echinites | reverse complement strand
ATGTGTTGGTCACATTTTGGGAATCTGAGTTTTCAGCAAGGGCCTTGGGTAACAGTAAATCATTTCAGGTTAGTGTATGACTGTTAGAGTGGTGTTCAAACAATTCCTCTCAGAAATGTATGGAAGGGATGGAGAGACAGTCAATAATTGATCATTTAGGAGATCTCTGCTAGTCTTGGGGATAAGGCTGCTTGGTTCCATTAAATAGTTTTAGTAAAATTTGGGATACAGTACTACTTTTCAGTCGTGTGTCTTGGAAAAAGTTTAGTATCATCTACTTGACATTTGAGTTTGACCCCAAAGTTAGTAAAAATTGCAGTCCTGGAATAACATGGAAAAATGTTTCTTGAACTTGCAGTGCATTTTATCACTTTGAATCAAACCTCTTAAATGCTGTTCTCAGACATCTCCCTAGACAATTCTTTAACCTTTGAACCTAGCCCTCAACCGTCAGCCTTACACCCATGGTGGGATTTGTCTGAGGGAGTTATCAGAGTGAAGGGTTAACAATGGTTGGGGTTTTCTGGTTGCTTATTGTCCATGAGGAAAGGTAAGGGGAACTTTCCTGGTGGGAAAATGTCTGTCGCCTTAACAACTTGCAGATCAGAGGCATTGATGTGTTATGTCCTTGTTTCTTCAACAGTGTTTGCCAAAGGTCAGACTTCAACTGGTCACTACAGATTCCTGGCCAAAAAGGGTGGATATGTGTGGCTAGAGACACAAGCCACAGTGATCTACCATAACAAGACCAACAAAGCCGAATGTGTCGTCTGTGTCAACTATGTTCTGAGGTAAAAGATTATTTCTTTATAATGTGTGGGTGGGTGTAACCTAGAAACTCATAAAAAGCGACTTTGACAGTATGTCGGGGGAGGTTTGGGATTTGGTGGGGAGGTTTGGTGGGACCGCCAGGGCATAGTAAGGCGGGTTTTTAATTCAAGAGCAATTTATGGTTTCACCTGTCTGAAGTGACCTTGCAAATTGGAAGGATTCCGCAATTTCATCTGAAATGTTGAATTGGCAGTTATCCAGTTTGAAGTTGTGATTGACAAGCTCGTTTGGCCTTTTTGTATGCGTGTGTTTGCTTAGTGTTGTAACATAACTCTCTAGGCTTTTAGGCCAAATCATGTTCTGATGATGATAGGGTGATGTTGGCATATATGAAAACTTCTTGTAAGAATTGTATACAAACATTCAAAGTTAGAAGATAAGTAATCGCAGTGACCCCTGAATAGTGTAATGAGACTTAAGTGTCATTGTTCACTATCTGGTAATAATCCTCCCAACTGTGTCCAGCAAGATGAAGGGAATGAGGACGAAAATGTTGATTTAATGGGTACTAGCGGTTAATCAACTGAACAAATCTGGATTCACAAACTAACCACATACCATACCATACCATACCATACCATACCATCTCATTGATCCAGAGAGGCTAAACATACCTCTTTAGAATATGCTTCTGATTAATGTTTTCTGGTACCTTTAAGCAGATTGTTACCAGCATGTCTAATTAACATATTGTCATATTTTTCATTGTTACTTTAGTGGACTGGAGTATGGCAATGTCCCCATTTCGCTGGATCAGTTGAGTGACAGTGACTGTGGCGGTGTGCAGATGAGCACCAAGAACATCTTTGCTCCAAAAATTGGAAGTGCGGTCTCAGAATATCCCCTCTGGTTGATGAACAACAAAGGTTAGTTATTTCTGCATTGAATGCCAGTGAACCTGGCATTCCCCAGGGAACTTTTTTGGATTATCACTTTTCAATTGATTGTTGGACTTCGAACTGTTTAATCTTCAGAATATCTGCGGTATTGGTGAACAGTTTAGATGTTATTATCAGTCCTTGAGTAAGATAAGGACAGTCTTCATGCATATAGTGGAGGATCCTTATCAGATCCAAGTACCCGCCTCTTTAGTGCTTGTATCTTCAAGTGAGATGCATTCGTCCTCCATTACTTTCTCTGTCTGGTAGCAATTTGTCTGCCAGACTCTCCAAAGGTTTGTAAGTGGATTTTTCTTTGAAAGTAGACCTTTTTGGGACATTGAAGTTGTTGTGTACGTATGTGGCGCCATGTGGGGAAGTAGTGTATTCTATCTGTGTCATGTTGTTCTATGTGATCAATTTTGGTTTCATGCAGAAAGCTTGCTTCCAGTTGAGGCTGCCTTTATCTTTGTTGGCGTGGTGTGTTTTAGAAGACAAACTGGAATGTAGTCACTGTGGAACTCTTAAGATAGTAGTGGTATATCTTTCACAGGGCAGATGTTGTCCTTTTGTGTTATAGGTTCATCTGATATTAATGATAGCGTGAGACTGGTTTGAAACTGCTTAGAATTGCTGGTGCTTTCACATGCCACGTTGTCCTATGTGACTGAGTTCAATGTTTGCCTGTAGTTGCTGCTGCCTATCTATCTCAGTTGACAAGATAGTGCATTGTGTAACTGATAGCTGATTATTCTAAAACTCCTGAGATAATAGTAGTACAGTATATCTTAACACTATAGATTTCAGAGGGCAAATGTCATCTTTGTATGATATGGGTTAGATCTGAGGTAACTACTAGTGTGAGTCAGGTTTGTCCTCATGCTCACAAGTACTGATTTTATCAATTAGTGTGCTGCCAGTCTGTCTAGCATGATGCATGGGTAGTGTGTATTATCAATGAGATAAAAAAATTGTGTGGTGCAATGGTTCTCAGACAATTGCAGATTCTTCAGGTTGCAGTCTTAGTAAGAAACTTGTACAGTTATAGTAGAACATCACTCCCTAACATGTTGCTTGGGTGAGTATTTTGACGTGATAGACAGTCTATGATGCTCTAAGAAAGAATTACACAAATTGTGATGTATTTTTCAATTTGCAGATCAAGAACCTGAAGCTGACTTTTTGAGCTTCTTAGCACCCACAGCAGGAGATACCATCGTCCCATTGCAGATGCCGAAGAAATCACCCGGTAAGTGACAAGACTGAAGCTATGTAACATTTTGCTCAGGGAGAGGCAGTGCTTGTGCCTGTCAGGTTCCTGTGCAGGAGGAAAAATAGGGCAGAAGTAAAAGTTATGGATTTGGGGAATTTGGTCTTGAAAAATATATGTGTGGTTTAGAAAATTGCAAAAATGGTGCTTATTGTACTTAAGATCATGTTGTTATGTGTGTCAGCAGTGCAGTCTGTGAAAATCAGTGGAAGTTTCTTTTCTAACAAAATTATGTGTTCTAGGATCCTGTAAATAGTGGTCTTACTCTTGAATTTCATTTACCTCAAAAGTGGGCATTCTGAATTGTTCATAGAAATAAAGCTTCCTGAGTTTATCATAGGTTGAATGATTTTCACCTGAATTGCTTTGAAAAGGCTCTGTAGTCTCACCTCAGAAAGTAACAATTCTCTGTACTTAGTAAACTTCTAGCCCCTCCTTTATTTTAAACCAAAACACCTGTCTAGTGTACCTTAGTAAGACAAAGCCACAGTAGCAGTACAGACTTTCAGTTGCTCTAGGCAGTATTGTAAAACACAGTGGATGAACTTAATTGGGAACAACAGATGTTACAAGTCATTGTTGACCAACCAGATTGAAATTATATTGTTTCAATGAATTTCAATCAAAGTGCAGTTATCAACTGTACTTAGAACTCTAGGGCTCTTCTTGAATATGTTTGGGCAGGGAGTTGCTAACAACTTTCTGGTTTGAGGATTGCATATCCCCTTTATAGCGAATAGCTGTTGCCTCAAACTTATCTTGCAACATCAGTTAAATCTTATAAATTTCCTTTAATTCCCTGAGCAAGTATCTGTCACAAAGTTTGAGACCATAAATAAACAGTTAACAGTAACTCCAGGTGTTATTCTGCACAAATCTATCAATGCAGGAACTAGCCACATGATTACAGAGCACCATGAGTGAATTATAGTGCCAGAGTACACTAGTTCAAGTAGGGGTGGCTACATTCTCCATGCAATAATGGGCAAAAATCATCCATTTGCTACAATATTCACTGTTTCAGATTGCTGTGAAATGTTGCAATTGATCTACGGTAGCTGTGAAGCAGAGAAACTGAAAATGGATGTTAACGTTGAGCAGCTATGATAGGACTATTAATCTGAAGCATGTATAATGTGTATGTATCTTTGAATTTCAACAGCAGAGTCCAAGAAAATTGAGAAAAAGAATCAAGACGCCTGTGGACCATTCAGCGCACTCACGTCAGCTGTCAAATCAAAGACCAAACCACCCTTGTCTACCCATCAGGTTCTGTTTGGCCAGGTATCTTCAGAGTCTTATCCATTTAACCAGAGATTTTGCAATTACTGTCTTTTTGCTAATTTTCTTTTACTGGTAGTAGCATGGATTGCAGTAGCCCTAAAATTTAGGGGTGAAGGGGGTGAGGGGGTTGCATGTACATGATCTCACCCTGTTACCCCAATTTGAGGGAGTGTTGTGCTGCCAGGAAGAGGGAAGGGGGGATTACAACCTTATCGAATCTTAGAAAACCTTTCTGAAATGTGTGCTGGAATCCCCCCCTCCTTACATGTGGAAATTGATGGCAACTATTTGGGATCTGTGCAGGTCTGGTGTGAACCCTAGGGAGGAGTGAATATGTATATTTGATTGATCATTAAGTATGATGAAGGTATTTTGTTAAATTTGCCTCAGATTTTGTTACAAGGGTCGTAATCTTGAATCACTTTTTGGGTTGTTGGTACGGAAATTCATTTTTGGTAAAAGTTCTACTGAAGCTACTCATTATGGTCCTGTTTCAGAATGAGAACTCAAGACTATAGTTTTAAGGGAAGTTAGGTGTGTAATATGGAGAGGGAAAAATTATCAACTTACCAGATTTTGGTGTTGGGTGATTGGAAAATATTGTAGCTGTCTATTTTTGAAAAAAAAAAGTGAATATTTATGAATGAAACTAGAAATGTTCACTTTAACTACAATTTATGTCTGAATTTCTTAGCTAACACCAAGGATTAATTTTTGGTTATTTTCTACAGCCTGGCACTGTTGTGGACATTCCCTCAAAGGAATTAGAGTTGGTTGACAAGAATTGCCCATTGAACTCAAGTCATGACCCTCTGTTACCAACTGAAAGTCCTGATCAACAGGTGGATAGCAGCAAACAGGTAAGGATGAATGGGAAAATGGTTGGTTTCTATATGGAGAACGTGCAAATGACTGACGTATTTTGTACCGCGTGACTAATTTCTCTGGACGGCAAAGGGCCTTATTTTCACATTGACTTACTATGGAGTCCTGGTTTTTAGCAGGACATTGCATCTCGCTGGTTAATATTTTTGGCCAAAATTGTTACTTATTGCTCATGTTTTCATTGCACATATGTTCAAGGGCAGAAAAAAGGAAGCTTTGGTAAGAAAATGAACAAAATAAGCAGACAGCAGTAATAATATTAGCTCCTTTTGCTGTCCAAAATGGTCGACCATTGGCTGACAAATTCATGTGCTATGATGTCAGTGCATGACCTTTATATGGAGCCGCCTGAAATTTTAAACTTCTCTGCCATTTAGTAGTATCCTTCAAGCTGGATATGTTAAAGGTAATTAGGAACATTTTTATGGTTTCTTCATCAATATTAATGATTGGGCGGGGCCATGTACAAACAGCCAAAACACTTTTGATCAAGTAAACTCAGAGAAGAAAAGGTTTGCAGGGTCACTGTATAGTTGGGCTGGTATGTTAGCCATAGGATGGACTTTTGCCATAGCTGGTATCATAAATTGTAAGAAATTGGTTGAGCAGAATGTTAACATGTCCGTTTATCTCACATTTGTTTTGATTTCCTTCATACCTGGTATTTGTAATTACTAGTTACATTTCTTTGATATCGCTTGATCGTCTTAATATTTATGAGTAGGCAAGACTGTGCACTTAAACCTTCAGAAAATACATGGTATCCCATTTGAAGTCACTTAAAAATCAAGATCATTCTCCATAGCTGTAAAGTCAATTTCAAAATTGTGAATTAGTGCTGTGCACCTAGCTGTCATTATCTATCTATATGTACCTTTGGGTATTCTGGGATAGAATGGAAGTCAAGATTCCATTCAGAGCCATAGGCCTAGTTGAAAAAAAAATGGGGTTGCCCAACAAAATTCTAAAATGCTTAATACTTGCCTTCATCTTTTTGCAAGCTTAACAAACGATAAGATAGCTCTGTCACTGTATGGCACTGTAACCACTGTAGAGATGACTCCTGTTCATTTTTGTGACTTGAAAATGCTATACTTGACAGTCATGATTTTGGGACTCAATGTTCAGACCCTTTCTTGGTAATTTGATGACGAGGAGCATGCACAGGGGTACAAGAAGCATACACAGAGAATGAGAATATTGAGAAGTCTCAGATAATTATGACTGAGAGTAGCTTCAGCATGTGGTAGTGATGTGAATGAAGATTGATCAAACTGAGTGTCTTCAATTTTGAAACATTTATGGGCAGTTCATTGATTTTTGCTTCAGTACATACATGATAAAAACCTAGAGGGACATTCTTGAAACACAGCATGTGGCATACTTGGAGATCAGAAACACTTCTTTTTCTCTGGCCTAACAGCCATAGGCTTGTACTCAAAGTCCATGTTTCTTGTTGTTTATAGTTTTCAGCCAGTAAATTCTTTACCAAGTATCATTTTATCAATAATTGATTACTAACCTTTTCAGAAATTAATTGATATTGACTAAACTTGCTTTAAGTCAAACAAAAGGATGCAAAACTGTCAAGGCTTATTTACAATGTTATTGGTTTCACATAAATTGCAATTCACGAGGAAGCATCACATGTTAGCTAGAATAATAAGGGAAGTAGCTGATGAGTGGCAATGAAAATCCAAAAAATTTTGTGACCAAATATCTGATTTCACACGCATCAGTAACCAGACTTTAAAGGTTATTCTGCAGGGTTGATTGTAGGAAATGACTTAAAATATTTCAAAAGTTCATCCTCGATGACAAATGCTTTATTACTTTCTCAAATATTGATGGTGCTGACAGTGAAGGCTGTGAAGGTTAGTAGAAATTGGAAACCGGATTTGGTGGCCCTGAAAACGGGTTTTTAAATCAAAACCGGTCTTTTCATTATTCACACTGACCATATGCATAATGCACTGATGTACACATATGGAGTGACTATCGGTGCCATGGGCTATATGACTGTACCAGTCTATTTTCCTCTCCTAAATGCAGTGTTACACAGACCTATTCTTCAACACGTCATTAATAAGTAGAAACTTTCAGTGCAAAAAAGCGTAAAATGCCTGATCGAAGTCCAGTTTGAAATGAAAGTAAAATCACGATCGGTTATGAACAGGTTTTTCTCCAGTGATCAGTTTTTCGATTTCTCAAATATTTTGAAACTGAATTGAATGAAACCGGTTTTATCTAGTTTTCAAATCAAAACTGGTTCTCTGAACAGCATTACTGACAATTTTTGCATATTTTTTGTTTTTCTGTAGAATTTTGATGTATTGCTGACGGATGATGATCTTCTGTCTTTGTATGCTCCTTACATCCCAATGGGAGAGGACCTGGATCTCTCAGCAGACCTGGAAAACAATGTAGACAGCATTGAATCAACAAACAACTGGCAACCATTCTCCCAAAACCTGTAATTATTGGTCACAACCTTCTTTTTGAACATGATGAAACTGGTTATATTTTTCAGTAGGCCCATGTGGAAAGAAAGATGCCCTTCGCTTGCAAAGGATATGTGTAAATTAGTAATTGTAATTAAAACAATAGTGCTTGTTCGCATTCAAATATAATGTCAGAATATCCTGTCATGCATGGCATTTAGAAGAAGCCATTTGCAACAAGTTCGTCGATACATATTAGCAGCAAAGGTTGCTTTTATGAAGTTTGTGGTAGGTGCTGGTTCCAAGCACTGTGCATGATATCTCCTGTGTTTCATAGAAAAGAAAAAAACTTCATATAGCTATAGCTAATAAAATAGAATAAAATTTAACATCTGTTTTTCATGATCAGTGATATAGAATCAAGTTCGTAGACTTCTAAAAACGCAGAGACTCAGGGATTGTCTTTCTGCCCAGATGAGTACTGGTTAATGAGTACCTCTACTCTGCTTGGTTCTAATTGTGAAAGGTGAAAAAGAGTCAGTTCTTCAGCGTGTCTCTGTTGTAACTGGTGTCAAATTTTTCACTAAACGTGCATAGTTTTGTGAAAGCAAGGAACCAGTTTGGACAAATGGGACTTAAGATGAAAAGGGTTTAGATAAACGTAGTTTTACACTATAAGGAAAGGTGAATTAAAAAAGAAACAAAAATGGTTTTCGATTGTGTTATAATTTGTTTGTATATTCATCTTATTTGTCATCTGCAGGGAGAAGGAAGGTTTTACCCCTTACAACCCAATGCCGCAGGAGAATACCTTGCCATTCGTTCCCAGCAAGTTTTCTGACCAGCCTAGGTCTCCGCCATCAATTTTGAGCTCACCTTCTGTAGCAAGCCACCCAAACAGCCCAGGCAGCTCATTCAGTGGCAGCATGCCAAACCTTTGTGCATTTCCTGGATTGCCATTTTCTCCCGTGAGAAGTCCTCAAGACCCAGAGAGTATGGACGTAACTGGTTCATCCACAGACTGTCAGAAAAACCAGCCCCTTGATATACCAAGAACATCAGGAGAGAGTCTAAGCATGCAAAGAGAGCAGCTGATGCACCAAACAGCAGTAGAGAACCCATCCATCCCTTGCACTCTGCCACCATTGATAGGACAAAAGCCACTTCATACCATGGGTATGGGACGCCCATCACCTACCATGTCAGTACCATCCCTGAAGAGAAAACTACCGATACCATCCTTGGACACGGGACAAGTGGCTGGTTCATTGAAACTTGAGATGCCAGGAATCGGAGAGCCTCAAGGTAGACATTTTGTTTAACATCTGTGTTTAACCTGGATATGATCTGTTAAATTAAAAAATCATACATCTAACTGCACAGGATTTCGTGTAACACACGTGTCCACCCTGTATGTGTAAATGTCTTAAGTGCAATTTTGTTCTGCTTGGCATAACTTTTTTAGTGTTCTTTTGTCATGTAAAAGTAGGAACTACTACTGCTTTCTCAAAAGTAGGAACTCAGTCTGAAGAAATAATATTTCTGAACCTTTGCAACATTTGAATAATTGTGAAGCAAAAGTTTTGCTTGAATGTTTGTGAAAGCTTAAACTGACTACCGACGGGTCGACTGATTATTCGGGAGGCTTTTGGGAGGGGCCGGGACAGATGATGGTGGGAGTTTTCTGGGGATTTGGAACTACTTTTCTATCCCAGCTGTCTTACGTGGAATAATTTTGGAACACCTGCTCAATAAAACTTTTACGCACAAAGCGGGCCGAAAAATTAGCCTCTTTAATGCATTTTTAATGTCACGTCATTTTACATACCGGGTTCATAAAAAATACCAAACTTAGCGACATCGTTCATAAGCCAGCATGTTGATGATTTGCTAGGTTTTTGTGATGGGAGGACAGGTAATGATGGGATTTTCATGGTACCTTGGAATAATAATTTCACCCAAGCTATATGGGAACTCATTTTGGAATTTGGAACAGCTGATTAAAAAAGGCGCGAGCAAAGTGCGCCAAAAATTTAGCCCTTGAAGGCGTTTTGTAATACTTTGCTTTATACCATCAAGCATAAAACGTTTTGAAACGTTCTTAAGACGTACTAAAACGTCATTAACATTTTAAAAGTCTTTTCAAAACGTTTTGTGTTTGCTGGGTACGTACGTGCTAAACTGCTCGTAATGATCAGGAAGTTGTAGCTACAGTTGTAATAAAAAAATCATACTTTAGTCAAGGGAGGTTGATACCCCCCTCGTTACGACCCTACAGGCTACCACCATACCAGGTTGCTTAAAGAAGGAATTGGGTAGACTAGCTAAAAACCACACAGTAATGATGATAGTCTGGGGGTTAGGATTGGTCGATGTGGCCAGGGTGGGTCCTGACGGAAGAAATAGACATTGTATAGGCGGGAAAAATTTCGGATCGAAGCTTTTTAAGGGTTAAGTTGAATAAATTAAAGTAACATATGTACTCAACCAGTTAACTTGGTTGTTTGCAAATCAGACTTTTCCTTGAGAAGTTCTACTGCATTTTCAAAAGTTAACACTTTGGCAAGGCACACTACAGTCTGTGTTTTATGTGTCACTTCAAGAGCACAAATACCAAGAAACCCCCTCAAAATACTCAGTTACGGTTCCAGTATAACAACAGACACAGACTGTACGGTACCATTTTATTGATACAAATACCAGGCTAGGCATGAAATGACAAACAAATTCAGCCAACCTCCTGTGCTAACTGTGATATTGCTATATGATCCTGATATGTCATGCTGCAGCCAACAGGACCACATACCCTTGTGATCCACGTCCACAAAGTACCCATGAAATTTCATTTTAAAGTTATAACTAAGACATTACCTGGTGAGTTGACATGAATATCCAGTCAACTGGATATTCAAAAAGGCTAGCAAAAAGGTTAGTGGGTATTATAAAAATATTCTGGACATGACATTATCCTGGGGTAAAACTGCATCATCAAATGATAAAAAAGAGAATTTTGCAATCATGACTGTTCCACCATAAACCAAAGAGAAATATTTAGGGCATTGAGTTATCCTTGAATGTAGTATGTACCAGCTAATCCTGCCATTAATAGCATAAAACTATGTGAATTCTTCACTAACCTTTAAAAATTTGAAGTGACCCAATAGATTATTAAGTTTTTCTGAATTTTTCCCTTCCATAATGAAGTCTAATTCTTTGGGCAAATTTTCCCTCATCTCTTCACTTAACCAAAGGAACTTGAACTCTGGAAAAATTCTTGCAACCATTTTCAGCAGAAACTGTGGAAAAAGTTAAAGCAAAACTTGTGATGAGCATGAAATAAAAAATAGCAGAACAAGGCATAGCTGGGAGAAACCATACCTGTCACTGGAAAATGACAGATTCAATAACAGGCAGATGCAGCAGTTGGTCAACGAACTGCAAGTCTCATATCAGAGGAATTTCTTTAAGTATGGGCCATGACTCAAAATCTGGGTCACAAAACTTAAAGTGGTCATGACACGATCACAATAAGTTTTGCGTACTGCAAGATTGAATACAATGAAATACAAATACCACATCAAACAGTTACGACTGCTGAAATTCAGCGTAAATAGATTTTGAAGGAAAACGTCGAGAATACAAATTTGAAAAATGCCGCAACAGATCACCTAACATTTTGCCACCAATGACAGCCACTCCTTAAAAACCGCTGT
>JAAAJZ020627473.1:0-11304 GCA_010015985.2 Actinopyga echinites | reverse complement strand
CCACCCCCTCCCCCAAAAAACTTGCAATAAAAGGTTATCATGCAGTCAAGAAAAGCAAGGCTTTTTAGGCAGAAAAAAAAGATGGAAAATGTTGCACCATTTGCATCTGAGCCCCAATTGAAATGCGAAAAAAAATTTCAAAAGGCAGGAACCCCTCCCTTTCCACTAACGAAGTGCGGTTGGTTACGTATGAAACATCAATTTTATGATGTAACTACTCTGAAGCCCCTGAATTGTCAAAATGTACACCCCCAGTTTGGTTTAAGTTGGCCTCCCTGTTCTCCAGTCTGGTTATAGGCATGCTGACTTTCAAACTCACCTCCAACCTATTGGCAGGATCCTTTTCACAACTGGGCTATTCTCCACCAAGCAGCATACCTACCTGATTGTCTGCAGTACAGGATTCCATGTTGTCACCGCATTTCCACTGGTGGTGGCAGTCGCAATAAGCATTACGCAGGTTTACTCGACTAGTCAAGCAGTTGGGCCTGACACACTTTGCTTTGTCAACTTGCTGAATAACTGCGGTCATTACACCCATCACGATTGATTGTGGCACCATTTGGGGGGTGACATTGCTCCCTCACTACTTCCCAGGCAAACCACCCAAATAAACAGGAACAATACTTAATTATGGCTGTCTGACAGAAGGAAATGAAGGAAGATCTCTGCTCATGTCTGGACTTCACGACTGAAAGTGTAGTGGGCTTGTTAAATAAATTCCAGTTTTTTTCAGGGTTTATTTCAGTGAGGGCTCATTAAGAAATTAATTTCTTAGGTTCAAGAAAACTCTGCTATGTACTGGTACTAGGAGTTGTGCAGGTGCTTACACTGGTATGACAACCATGTGGGTTTTGTCCATTTCCCTGAGTTACAAATAATCTTTATCTTGACTGTAAACCAAAGTTGTACAAAGAGTAAACTTTCCCATGTTTGGTATGTTCTGTGTTCACCTTTACTATCATTCTGCAAACATACAGAATCACGGTACAGTATTAACACATGCACAAAACCTAATACTCATGCCACAATAATGCAAGAACAATTGAAAAACAAAACCTGACAGGTATCTCAACAGTTGGCTCTGGTTTATTAAAAAAAAAAAAACTCTCCAGTAAACTTTGGATGATTGGACGGTATACATAAGAATACATGTAACTTTTCAGTGCAAGATACTGTAAACAAGGCATTAAAAAGAAACTGTACTGAGTGCCTAATTCACACAGTGCAGAGTATAAATATATAATATATATGTGGTGATGGAAACATTACAAGGTATTCATGGAATATATGCTGCTTGTTGAATATAATGTTATAAATATGTGAGAAAATAATATAAATAAAACTTTGAACAATAAATTGAAAGTACTTGAAGAAAAGTTGACAGACTCAGCAACACATGAAATGATATAATATCAATTTCATATACCGTAACAAAGAATATGTAGAAAATACAAAGTATTCTTTTGTAACATATGGACGGAAAGCACTTGCATAAATGTAGATGGACTCAGCAGCACATGCACTATATGCACTACCCTGTGACTGTGCTTACAAGATAAAGGCTTCTTTGTGCTTACATGGTGAATGCTTCTTTGGAATTTAAAATACATGTTAAGTTTCAAAGGATAAAAAGGGCAAGATTTACTTTGGCTGAAACGTTTGGCTGAGTCTGCATATAACTGAAAACAGAATGGCTGATGAACTATCTGAGTGACTACAAACATAAACATACCAAGCATCAATGAAAATAGCAAGTCATATACAGTAGAAAGACATAAATGTGAATTAACAAAATTTGTAACTGACAATGCCATCACTTTCAAGGTTAAAACTGCTTCTTTGCAAAGATAAAGAAATAAAAATTACTAGAAATAAGGACTATATTTCCCTTCTGCCAGGAAATAGTCAAGTATTCATCTAGATGGCAAGTTGCAACAGTAAAACTGGTATCATCTACCAAGTTCCTTTAAACAACACTTTACTAATTTGATGACATACACTCTATATCTTAACTGAACCATGACACGGTACCACCTGACAACATTCATGGAGCTGGTTGAATATAATTTAACAAATAAAATGTAAAAAAAAAAAAAAAAAAAAACAGAACAAAACACTGTACACACAAAACATTGTATATGGTATGAATGGATGAAAACACTGAAGAAAAAGGTAAGAGCTTGTGGCTGTAACACATTTGATGTCACAACACCGAGTTTGGCACACCAGGTTGCAAGTTTTTTAGTACAGGTTACAAAAAAAATGAAAGAAGGGAAACACTGTACAAGAGAGGCAAGATTTACTTTGGCTTAGTCACCATGTACCAAATATAAGTTAAAAAAATTCAGCAGTAGCATGCTGGAAAGACTCATACTTTATGAATAAACATTAATACTTCTTTCACTGGCTTGCAACATTGAAAGTTTCTTTGTAAACATAAAATTATTAACCCATGAAATGTGAAGAAAGGCAAAATTTACTTTGGTAGAGTCTCCCATTATCAACTTATGAGGTTAAAAAAAAAAATCTATGGAAGACTGCTGGAAAGACTCATATGAATAAACATGAATACTTCTTTTGTACTGGCTTGAAAGTTGCAACATTGAAAGTTCCTTTGCAAACATAAAATTGTCAACCCATGAAATATGAAGAAGGGCAAAATTTACTTTGGTAGAGTCTCCCATTATCAACTTATGAGATTAAAAAAAATTCTATGGAAGACTGCTGGAAAGACTCATATGAATAAACATGAATACTTCTTTTGTACTGGCCTGCAGGTTGCAACACTGAAAGTTTCTTTGCAAACATAATAAATTCATTAACAAATGAAATCGGCAAGAACAGTCCTAACACTTTAGTCTGTGGTGCCATGGATAAAATGAAAAAGTACAACAAATGGAGCACTAGGTACACAACATAACTTAGACAAAAATTTACTAAAAAGGGATGGTGAAATGACAACTCTGACAGCATGAATTTGTTGAATTATTGTACTAATACTATTGCAAACTGAAAATTTATTCATTTGGCCTTGTGACTAATCATGCAAAGAACACCAGACACAATGAGTGTGGATCTCTAGTACTCACATACTACACTAAGTATGGTGCTGATGATCAATAATTTCAGTGTGCAAATACATGTGTGGTGCCAACAAGCTGTTTCCACACACTCACTTACACTTACCCACTCACACATACAAACCTGAATGTACAAGTAATCCTTGGTTTCATAGATGGAAAAAAACCAGATGGAAAGAACACAGCTGGATAAGTATCAACTTTTTGGGTACATATTTCCCTGCAATGAAAACATAGGTTTTGAAAGTAACATTAGTAGAGTACATTGGTGAAGAAAATAAAACAACCATCATCAGTACCATGACATTTGGGTGGAGTAGTTAAAGCACTAGCCCATCGTCAACAGGAGCCTCAGCAAACGGGACAGTGTCAACATCACCGTATATATCAAGATCGCTGTCATAGTCACTGCTATCGTCTATCTCATCTATACCCTTATTCAAATCCACATCACTGTCAACTTCTACATCAACATCCTCACTGTAACTATCACTTTCACTGTCCTCACCATTTTCACTTCCAGAAGCCTCACTCTCATCTACCCCTTCTATCATATTTGCATGTGTGCTTAATGTACTATTCTGACATCCAGCACACGAGCAACCAGGTCCACACAAACTTTCCCTTTTTTTGCACTTACATCTGAGATTCACACATCCTGTTTTACATTTACACCCTTCCTTTAAAAATTTGATGCTTTCAGTTATTTTAGCCATGTTTTCTTCAGTATCCCATTTTACCATTAGCTTCCCATCTGTATCAAACTCCCAACCGTAATTGGCAATACTTGGCAAGGAAACAGTGGGTGAAGTTGTTTGTTCCCAAAGTAGAGCAGTCCAACAACAACGGAGCCAATGCAACCGCAGGGCATCTGAAGAAGGCATCCACAGTGCTTCATCATTTATACGATGAAAATGCCCATCCCTCACTGCATTGATGAAAGCAATGTGCTGCTCCAAAGAAGTCATGCCAGTGGTAAAAACTGAATTAAATAACTCAATAGGACTACTTTGTGTGAAAGCACCTGCATGTGTGCTGAAGTATACACCCCCAATCAGCCTGTAAAATGACAACAATCCTCTTTCTTGATCTGCTGAATGAAAATCATGCAAACACCCATCCTGTATGCCTCCAGTAATAAACTTACAGTACTGTAAGAAAGCCTTCCAAAATACTCGTTTCGTTTGCCCTTTAAAATAGGATACATAGTCACAACCACTGCATATGAAAATCATCTGAGTGGACTTGGCAACATGTTGTAACTGGTCTCCAAGTTCCTGAAGTGACAAATCTAACTGGAGGCAATTAACTAGATCATTCATGTCAACATACAAGTCATCACGGGCCTTTGATGATAACTGTACAAAAACATGTTTGCCTGCTAATGATGTGGATAATAATGGTAAGCCAATATGTAAAATGTCTCTGTCCGGGCTATAAATGACAATATTCAAACTGTGAGTTCGGGAGGCATGATACCATACTCTTGAATCCCCTTCTTCATGGTTGGACTTAAATTCAGGGGCTTCAACAGTCACTCCATTTTCTACTTGGAAAGCTTTATCAATGTCATCACCATCAAAGCCTCCTGCAATTACCAATTTGTGTGGGCAAACATCAGACGTTAATGCTAATTGTAACATTTCATGACATAGGTATGTAACAAGAAGCCTTTTCTGGCTTCTGATACTTAAAAATTTTGCCCAGTTTGAAGGGACAGATGTGGTGGAGTGTAACTCTGAAAGAATCTGACCATTTTGATCATCACTTCCTTTGTCTCTCCTGATCCTCTCAATATCCTTTGGGGTTGGTCCAGGATGGTCAAAGACCGCATGGACTTCCATGGCTCGCTTGAAAGTTACAGCATCTGCCACCCACCTCTTGTACAAAAAATATGCATACTCTGAGAAGGTCTTATGACATACCAAGGGACGAGTATTGTTAATAAGGAACATGGCATCCAGAATGTAACAATGTGGACTGGGACTTATGCGAGCAAGGTTATGTGTGAAAGCAGAGGGATACGATTTCTGAAAAATTGAGGCTGAAATAGCCTTATTTCCTTTATAAGGAAGTCCATCTGGAAGACAAATTGCCCGTGGTAAAACAATAAACTGACTTAGATCAGCAACAGCTGTATTTGTTGACCTAGAGAAAGCAATTTGTCTTCGAAGGCAAGCAATCTGTAATTTATGGTCTTTCATTTCTTGCTTCTGTTTTTTAGTTCCTTTAGACTTAACACTAAACGTTTGCAAGTTTCTTCTTTTCCGTTTAGGTGGCTCCGTTGAACTGCGAAGGAGGAAACATTTGATATAAGCCATTAAGCTTTCTTCTCCTTCTTTGTAAAAGTTAAGCAGGTCTTCTGAAACAGATGGAGATGACAACTTGTCACTAAACAGGTGTTTGACAACTGGGCAAGTAGACAATGAAAACAGATTGCTTTCCTGAAGCTTATCGCAATATAAACGAATATTACTTTCAGAGTGACGGAAGGTTGAAATGTCACACGAATGGTGGCTTGTAGAAAGTGACTGTTGGGTATGCAAGTTCTTTTGAACCTTTGCTCTGTAAGGGAGATAATGCACTAATCTAGATAAACCCTCTGGTTCTGCTGTGGTCATGGCCATTTTCACATCCTTATTTATGACCATTTCATGGGCTTCATCCAGAGCAACACAAGATACAGGTTTACCAGAAATGCTAACTGCAAAAGCGCCTTCTTGGAGCCTTGCAAGTATCTCGGATGGGTACAGCTTTAGACTGGCCAAATGCTCAGGCACAATCCGTAAATACATAGGCCTATCTAGGGCATGAAAAATTGGTGCTATGAGACGCACAGAAGCATTACGAAGTGTGAAGTCTCTACTTCGAATTGCATAGAACAGGCCAAAGTAATGCACCATGTCCCTACAAATAAAATTCTGCCAGAAATTCACTGTTGGATTAGCTTCACCTGCAAGTGACAAAAATGAAGAAAATTCATTGTAAAATTTGCTGGCATTACTGATCCTTTCCAGGGTCCAAACAAATGAAAATACATCCTGCTTCTTTGAGCAAATAAGACCTTTCAGATCATTCACTGTTTCCTGAAAGGTGTTATTTCCTTCCATGCCCTTCCTGAAATGAAGCAAACAGTGGCGATACAATGCCTCCCATACCTGAAAAAGGAACTGGTGGGTCTTCTGAAATCCTGAAGCTTTACTGACAGCTTTCAGTGTAGCACCTTTATGAAATAATGACAACATATCATTGAGACCTGCATCTAAATAAACCTTGAGCAAAGGTGCCTGGCTGTTCTTCAGTAAGTGCCAGTCACCTATAAATGGGAGCATCCAATTAAGCTCATCGCCGTACATACGTTTTAATTGCAAAAGGAGCTGAAAAGTTTTCCCGTCACCTGCCACAACAAGATGATCTATTTTGCGTCCAATCTGATGTTTGCTGTGGAGAAGATCTAAAACATCTAGCATAGTGTGTTGGCTATCTGCTGGAGCTTGCAAAACAGAAGTAAAATGAATTTTAGACTGTTCAGGCAATGGAACAACATTAGCAAATGAGTTCTTAATATCAGGTATGACTAAGTCTGGAACTTCTTCTTGGCTGATGTTCTTCAGCAGCATATACAAGAAAATCTTGCTGCTAAGATCAGTAAGCACCTTCTTACCAGTATCATCAATGGAAAAATCTGTCAAAGAAAGAGAACTGTATGGATTAGTAGATCTTCTACCCATGGGATGGGAATCTGGAAAAATACTACTTGTACAATGATACTGTTCAAGTGAACTGGTGGGAATGTTATGTGGTGTGTTGCCCCTACAGACATTTTGTCCATTGGCCCCACTGCTTGCTGAACCTGAGGCCTGTAATCCTGTAACTTGTTCATGATAGGCTGTTGAAAGTGGCAAAGGCTCCACTGCCTGAATGGAAGTGCCATGAAATCCCCTGTTGTCTTTTCCAGAAGTCACAGAAGCATAAGTAGCATTTCGGTCAATATTATCAACTGAAGCAACGCAAAAGCTGTTGGTGATGAGCTCAGCCTTATTTGACATTTGCTGCAATGAAATTTTTGTTTGATGACGCAAAAAGGTGCTTTTGGATACAGTGAGACCAAATGTTGACAACACAGAAAAACATAAAGAGGACGATCGAGTAAATCTGTCAATAACATCTGATATTAGCATGTGAAGGTGAGTAAAACACTGATCGTTAGCAGCAAATAAAAGTGAACAAGCAATAAAATACCGCTTCAAGAATTTGCTGTGGTTCACAGACTCTGAACGATGGGTGGGTTGTTGAAAATGCTCACCCCATGGAAATTCACTTGTGAAAAGTGTGGAACCACTTTCCCCTGTTCCTTGAGTGATAGCAAGAATAAAATTCCACACAAATGGGTCTATTCTTGTTATCTCCTCTCCAAACTGAAAGGAATCTAACCTGAAACCTTCTTCATAGTCCTTAGTGCGGATGTCTTTAGCACATGAAAGTATCCTTTTGTTGAGAATCTCTGCAGTGTAAGACAGAGAGTGATGTACATATGATGGTTTTTGCCTTTGATTATCTGAGGGTCTGTCACGATGTAAAGCATACTCACTGGAAGGACTATGAGATGTGCTTTGAGAGAACAAAAGAACATGAAAAGCATCAATAACACTAGAGCCATTTCTTCTAATCATTGTTCCATGCCTTGGGCATCCAGAAACCTGAGAAAATAATATTGTTTTGCCAAGAGCTACCTTAAGTGATGTACAAAAATGTCTTACAGACTTGACACCTTGGTCCTGATTCTCAGTGTTATTAGAATTTGAGGAAAAACATTGTAAGTTTGAATTATATGCATCTTTGTACTTGTTATAGACAGATGACAAAAGGATCGGTCTATCAGCTAAGAGCTCGTCTCCTAAGTAAACAACAGCTGCGGAAAAAGCAAAACTTTCACAACATGCAGATTTTTCAACTGAGTGACTTCGGTACTCATCTATCAGTGACGAAATGTAGGTCTTACACGAGAAAGCAGAATTTGAATACGTATCTGATTTGAGATACTGCTGGATGCCGTACAAGCAGCCAGAGCAAACTTTGCTATTTTTATCAACAATAATGTCCTCAAGTTGAAGAACATCTGTAGCAAACTTCTTTGCAATACTTAGGTCTCCCGGAATTCTCAAATTTCTGGCAGACGAGCAGAAACAGCATCTCTGTTGTAATCTTTGGCTTTGTGTGTATAGATGCGAGTAGTGTGTTTTGCAAAGAGTTAACTCGAGTCTGTATCTGATGGTGCTAAATCAGCACCAGACATATCAAGAACAAATGTTGGAAACATTGACCTTTTAGTTTTAACTTTTTTCATTTCTTTGTTTGTGCACCCACTTATGACACAGTTATCATCACATTTTCTTTTAGGGGAAGGTGTGGCCCTTTGTTCTATTGCTTTGTGTTTTGTTTGGCATGCTTGGCAAATGCAATCGGTGTCTTCAACTCCAAGTGCCCTAAGATTAATTGTGAGTTGCACATGTTGTGGACCTGCTTGTGCAACATGCCAATATCGGCTTTTGTGGCTATTACACAATTTACAGGGGCCGCACGGTTTCTCAGCATGGAGAACACTACCTGCACTTACACGAGGCATCCTTTCTTCCAGAAGAACAAACAGTATAAAATGAAGTAACAATAACATTAAACATAACAGGGATAATGATCCAACTTTCATGGTAGTAATACGTCAAAATGTAACCGAAGAATATTACGAGTGCCTGCAATACCTGTAAGCTGCAAAGACTTGCAAATGTATGCCTGCCTTACAGTACTACTGAACCTATGAAACAGGGCTGGAAAAATACTTGAGTCCCCTAGCCCAGGGCTAGTCCAAACCACAACTGGGCTAGTGTCAGTTAGGCTACGATGAAAGGCCCATGGGCGAGTCCAAAAAATTGTACACGAGTGTACAGCCTATTAGTTTGGAGATTATGAAAATACCCTTTGGGCTAGTAGAAAAAGTTAGTCGAATGCCACTGAGCTAGTGATTTGCATTCAGAAATTTCGAGCCCTGTGAAAATACCCTTTGGGCTAGTAGAGGAAGTAAGTCGAATGCCACTGAGCTAGTGATTTGCATTCAGAAATTTCGAGCCCTGCTTTGTAAATAAGACCCTGCCTTCATCACAGGCATGTAATCCATATGAAATGGTTATACTGTACAGTATTTAATGCAATAATGTAGAACAGGTCTCAGTGGTTTCACAAATGTGACTATTGCTAGCAGGCTTTTGTGTTTGCGGTACGGGTGCTCATGTAAATACAGTCTATAAAAGAGACTTCATGTTTCATATAGATCAGATACATTCACAGGCACATTAATGCTTGGCCAGTACTGATACTACCTGTATTTCAATTAGGCCTTGGCCAGGCCCTCTATGCCTAAGCAGAAATCTGACGGACCACGGAACAAAAAACAAAAAGGAGGTTGACTAACTGTTTACTTATAGTTTTAGTACAGTAGCTACCGTTATTTGTTCTACAGGTGATTTTTCACAATACAGTTAGACCTAGGCTAGGATAACGGTGTCCAGGCTTGAGTCTGGACTAGCTAGTAGGCCTAGGCCTAAGTAGTGTTGCTGGGTGTAACCTATGCTAGGCCTAGACCCACACTTTCTAAAGGCTATCAGTATCACTAGGCCTACACAGGCCTAGACTAGGCCAAAGCCTCACGCTCACGTAAATACACAAACAATAACACAACTGTCAAAAGACTTTACAATATGACTTGCTGCATCTGAGTATGCCTAAAGTAACATGTACCATTACACAAATTAGGCCTACATTTTTCCGTTATGCCACGGCCACTCTCACAACTGACAGTGACAATACACTGGCACTAGGCTAACACTTCATCATATTATGTGGAAGCTGCTAGCCTGGGCCACTAACGTTGGGCCTTGGTTACACTTAAGTTAAGGCTACGGTGGACTAGCCTAGCCTAGACAGGCCTAACTTTGGCCAACGGTGTGATCAGGACCGGGCCTACTAAACCGTGTTGCTCACAAAATTACAACGCCACTCACTGAAATATAGCCTGCAATAATGATTAAAGATACCATAAACATGTTAAAAAGTTTTAAACTATGCCCAACTTCGCATTTACCACATCGGAATGACTGTCTCGGCCAGAGCGCACAGCTAAGCCAAGTCCAATTAGGAATGGGAAACACTAGGCTACACACTATCTCAGTGTACGCTGTTCACTCCAGTAACTAAGTATTGTGTTAGGATGGGATAAAACGAGCGGTGGAGCTGGTCTTATTGAAATACCATTTGCAAACTCATATCACAAGCTCCACGCTGGAATTGCGGCTTAAATGAAAGATTATTTCCTTCTTGTCCTTATGCCACAAAATACGGATCATACGAGCTTGTATACGCAAAATATGCGATTCGGAAAAAGGGAAGTCGACACTTACCTTCACATAAAATCTGCACAAGCGAAATGAGATGTGCTGGTATTTTTGCAGCCGTCTTGGGCCGGAATTTCGCCAAAATTCATTAATATTGATTACTCCATCCTTCTTTTTCGTCCTTGCATTGGTCAGTTTTCAATCCGATTCTCATGAATAAATATTTTTGAAGATTATGACGCACTACCCGTATTGAAGAGTACGATAAAGAGGATCGACTCGGTCACCCACAATGCATTGCGCTCGAAGTTCCTGTGTGTTTAATCATTGCGCAGTAACGGTCATATTCTGTGTGTCTGATTCCCAACTGGCCGGGCCCGTAGCCAGCTTTACAGTTTTAGGGGGGCAAGTGTTGTGATGGGGAGGTGCATTAAATTTTTTTCCCGAATTTTTTAGTATCAATTACTATGTAGTTTCAATTTTCATTGGGGGGGGGGCAGAAATATAATTTGGTGGGGTATGCCCCCAGTGGCTACGGGCCTGCTTTTTGCTTCAGAACGAAGTGAGTGCCTCGAGTCGAGTCTCCAAAAACGTTGAGGTTTCTTTTTTCGTACAAAAAATGGCACGACCAACGGTCAACACAAACACGGAAAAACTATCACGAAAAACGAAAAAACGTTGAGGTTCGTCTCCAGATCGTTTTCTTTTAACGTGCTTGGAACGGACACGAAACTGAAGAGAAAAACACTAAACAAAAACCGGAATCTAGCGGTAGTCTTCTACGTGCACAGAAACGGGCACGGAGAAACAAAAGAGAAACCCAAACCAGACCAGAC
>JAAAJZ020626366.1:0-11309 GCA_010015985.2 Actinopyga echinites | reverse complement strand
ATTATGAGCAAGCAGATTTGTTCTTGTGGTCTGTGAATGCTCTTTTGTAGATTACCTCAAAGTATTTTTTTTTTTTTTGTATAAATACTTGGGAGGGGGAGTTCCTCCCAATTCAGTTTTATGTGCTTCTTACATGCGTATCCTGTCAGCACACAGAACCAGTTCTGATTGAGGTATCATCAAGTAGATAGCACAATCCCTGGAAGATTGCTTAGGTAAATTGCAAGGTTCCCTTGTGCAACCAGTGAGTTGATTTGTTTTGATGCAAAGAACCTAGAAGACAGGAGTTGAGAAATAATGTTTTTTTTTTTTCTTCCTTTTTCCTTTCAGCTCAAATGAAATACCCTAAAAGGAGGTTTACAAAAGTAGATGCAGCAAGCCAGGCCTCAAGATATGGTAGGGAGGCACTTGACACAGTGTTTCAATCACCCATGTTTCAAATGCAGACCCCCCTTACAAATAAGGTGAAAGGAGTTGCCAATAGTCTCCAAGAAAAGTATGACTGTGAAGAAGTGACTGCTTACTTTCAGAAAGTCACCAAAAAACTTTGGAAGAAAGTTGCATCTTTGGTTAGGGGCAAAAGATGGACAGAGGATCTGCGTGCTGAAATGTGGGGTCAGTTCCACATCCTACGACATGACAAAAAATTACAGAAGTTGTGGAGAGAACTCCTGTGTGGTCTTGGTGTGCAGTGTGGGAATGAAGAAGAGGTGTTCCTTTTCCAGCATCTTATTGAAGAAGTTTTTGGGTGCCTTTTGAAGGACATGATGGAAAGGGATATGCCTGTGAAAGTAACCTTGATCGGAAATACTGATCTGGACAAAAATGAGGAACAGGCTTTGCGTTATTGCTCTGGCTATATCCCCCAAAAATTAATGAAGAGATACAAACGTATAAAACACAACACAACTGCAGCCAAATTTTATGAAGTTTTAGCTTCGTGGTCAAGTCCACTTGATGAAATTGAAGGAGAAACAGTTGTGGATTTTACGTCAATGTGGCTGCAGAAGCAGAACAGGGGTGGTCTTTTCCACATTGATGACAATGTGTTTACTTTCTTTAAGTCGATGGAGTTAGTGGTTCGTTCTTGTATTCACAAGGAGAACATTGAAACTTTTAAGCAGCTAGATATACAGCTAACTATGTTTGCTAAGATACAAGAAAGTGAGGCTGTGTGGACAAACTGGGGAATTATCTGCAGTTCTCTTTCAGACCAGGGAAAGGTGAAATTATTTGAGGAAGTCGTCAAGTGCTTCCTAAAAATGCGTTGTGAAGCATTCATACGTGTTTACATCTTAATCAGGAAGGCCAAAGATAATGAAGTATCCAAAAAAGGGGAAAAAGGTCTTCGAAAACAGCTAAGAAAAACTTGAACATGACATTGATTGTTGGTAGCAACAGGGAGTTGCTAGCAATGAATTTGTATCCTGCCTGATCAACATTTTGCTGTGTTGTAGCCTCTTAAGTGGTCTTTCAACATCTATGTATTCACTGTTTAGATAAATATTTTTTAATTTAGCTTATAGGCCTAAATGCAATGATGTGCTTCACAAGCATTACTTTGAAAAGGCCATTATGTCACCCTCCTGACCAATGAATCTTACAAGACATGGACACCCAGACTATTATTTCCATTCATGAAAACTTCCATTTCAGATCAATCCACTTGATGAAAAGGGCAGAATTGACAATAACTAATAAGCAGGGTTCAAATGTTTTATACCAATGTAAACATGGCCTGTCATTAAAATTACAGTAATGTACATGCAGGACTGTAAAGTGGTGTGATAGCAGGTAGCTGCTAGTCAGAATATCAACTCACAGGTGGAATCAACAAGGAAACCTAATTGGAGTAGTAACTGCCTGGTAATAGGTAAAGAAGTTGTGTACAAAACTTACATGTCCCTAAGCATTTCTTTGCGAAGACTACTTTTTTAAGTTTATCTGGGACTTTTACTTCCAAGTAAATGCAAACTGATATTTTTTTAACCCGTTAATTTGTTAGATGACATCCGCTTTATTAACAAAACAATTTCTGATGTATCCTATAATTTATGATCAATTATGTTTAGTCATGACTTAAAAGGATGGTCCAGCCACAAATTTAGCTTTGATATGTTTAAGAGTAAGTAAATGTAATCATTTTGGTAAAACTTCCATTCAGATCCGATGTGTAGTTCTCAAGATATTGACAGTTGAAGTTACCCTATTTGCAACCAAAAGTGAACTTAAAGTAAGCTCAAGTGACATCATCTCCTCACATTAATGAACAGTCTTTTGTTTTCTTTGTTATTGCATCTGTTGTTTTGACCATGAAATCAGTAGGAGGTCAGCAAATTTGTGGCTGGACCATCCTTTTAAGCATCGAGCTTGACTAGTTCTTCTCTGTGCATGAAAATTTTAGGACGGGATAGGCCTTTTATGTTACTGGTTCCATTTTCTTCATGAATCAATGACTGCTTTTTCAGAAATTAATGACCAATCATGTTCTTTCATGGTTCTTTCTTGGTTTGGGCTTTTTTTTTTTTACCATCCTGCTTAGCTTAATTTCTCTCACCTGTTTCTTTCATGTTAACATCCAAGAGATCACAAATAACTACATTAGATATATATCTCTTCCAAATTAACTAGTAGCATCTGTGTTTGTCTTTAAATTTTTGTAAAAATTAAAAACCATCTCAATGCCAGAACAATGAAATATATGACCCTTAGAAAAAACAATAAATATGTAACATAATCATTTCACTATTTTCTACTGTGCACGGATAATTTTGAAGGGAAAAAGCTGATGACAATACGCTCGGAGCAGGGTTGCAGCTAGAGAAAACGGAGTGCCAGTTGAGGTGCTGATGATGGCGAGCATAGTGAGCCGGGGAGGGCAGGGAGCCTTTTATGCCGGGCATCCAGACTACAAACAAGGTTATTATGATAACAGTTCAGTTAAGCAAATGGTCCTATCTTGCTGACAATGCAGATAAATAACGATCATGGCTCTCAGTGTTTGTTGATACTAGCTTTGTAAGTAAAACTGTGCTTGAAGCAGAGTGAATGAGAGAAAGTAAATAGTATTTTAAAGGAGACATGCCACTCATTTCCAGAACTTGAACTTTGTGTCAGTTGGTAAGTTGTAAGAGGGAGTTGCTTTCCGAATAGCAACTCCCTGGTTGTAACTGACAGTTTGTGACATTCCGGAAACTTGTAGTCCCCATTCAACTGACTGGCATTGACTGCTGTAGCTACAACCCTGCTTGGAGACCTTGACTTGAATTCTGAGGCCAGACAGATCAAGGCCAAAGTGTTATATTAAAAGGCCAAGGCCATAAAGACAACCACTGCTTTCGGAAACACTCCAGCGTTGGATCCAGCAAAAAGGGTCAGAACTGGAGGGGAAATCGTAACTGGGTGGTGGGCTACAGACTATGCCATTCAGGACGTCATACAGGAATACGATCAAGTAGGGTAGGCGGTGGCATTATCTGATGCTACAAAGACAGCCTCTTAAATTTTATATTTGAAAGAAAATGCATTTTTACAAAACAGACGTCTTTTACAAGGCAGATAGCATCTTAGTGCTTTTTGGTGAAGTTGAAAGACCGCAGATACTCTAAGTACTGATAAGTTAGGATTTTGCAACCTTTGACTAAATTTATCACTGCATATATTTACTATGCATAATTGCAGTTAAGTTATAATTGCCCCACAGTAGTTAACCTTCATCTTCTGAACAGTACAGCAACTAAATGCTTCTTGATTAGGGGAGGGAAGGTAGAGGATTATAAGCACTGATGTCCATACAAGATGTTTTAATAAGTGCAACTTACCGAACACCCCCCCCCCAGAAATAAACCATTTACTATAACACTATCACTAAAAATTCCAGGGAGGGGGTGGGGGGGGGCTGCATTCTTCCCACTCTATGGCTACATCATGGCCTGTTGGTTACCACAAAGGTTACTTAAAAGATGAAAACAAGCCGGTTTGTGACCCAAATCCTACACTAATATTTGCTCTAGACTAAATGGTTTCCAGCATAGGCAGGAGAGAAACGTTGGGCAAATTGGTAGGCCACCTATGTTATAATTCCTGCCCACTTCAACAATAAAAACTTTTATCTGAAAAGAATTGATGAGACCAAAAGAATGTCAATTTCATAATGCAGCAAGTCTTAATCATGGATAAACAAACTGATCCTATACATAGTAAAATTAATTAAGAAAGAAAAGAAAATTATACACATTGACACTCATTTTCCTTCAATATGATTTTGGACAGTGAGAATAGTACATACAGGAAGTAAACAAGAAGTCAAGATAATTACCAGAGCTAACTCTTCATTACACCCCTCAAGTTTAAGTACACAAGTTAACATAATTCAGCACAGATCATATGCCTGATCCAGGCTACTGGGTTCTGAGGGCCAGGTTAACTTGAACTGATTGTCTTAGAGAGGGACTTAGATCTGTTTCAAAGACACAAATGATCAAATAAATAAAAATTTCAACATGAAAATTAGAAAATGGTAATACCAGTTTTACCAACATACTTAACTTTGGATAATCGAAAGTGGAACCACGTGACACCCCCAGGGAGGTGCTATTCGGATAACTCCCTGATATCACATAGCTGCAACAATTTTTGTAGAATGGGTACACACACTGTACGTGGGCACAAGCATAATTAGAGCTCCAATTTTTGTGGAATGGGTACACACACTGTATGTGGCACAATTATAAAATACTGCATGAATGCTGGGAGTTGCTCTGATGAATGGAAGAGTGGTACCACCAGACATCCCTTACAGCGACAATGTTTGTGGAATGGGTATATACACACTGTATATGGCACAAACAGCGAGTACTTTTATGGAAAGGGTACACACACTGTATTGAATACCAGCATGTGTTACAGTATTTCTTGAAAAGTTTGGAACCAAAGGATAGCCTTGTTCTTTATTGCTGCATGATTTATGGAGTAGGTTCCTCTAGTACTGTGTTTCTTAACAATGGTGATACATCCCCCTCCCTGGCAATGAGCGCTTTTGGGGGGGGGGGGGGGGTCAGATTGAGGCCTCAGCCAGTTTGTCCATGGGGGTGATGAGCTCAAAAAGAGTGGAAAAACCCTGCTTTTAGTATATTGTACTAGAATGCAGCAGACACTATACCTTGCAGTAATATAAGATGGAATCATGATAGAATCCTTATCAATTCAATGCTGTTGTGAGAGGAGGAAGGAAAAATGTCAACATGTATATCACACTCTACATACAGTGTAGAGTGTGATAAAAGAAAAATTCATTTCATTTTCACACAAATATTTTTGCTGTTCCAAGCCCCCCCCCTTCCCCTTCTCACCTCACACACCTCACCTGCCCCTTTCAAGCAATGTCTACATAACAGCTAACAGTCTCCCACAGAAATATCGGTGGAACACCCTTGTAGATTTAATGACAAAATTATGATTTTCATAGGACAGGACACATTATATTAGCACAGAAAAAGTCCAGCAGACTTATGGGTGATTCATGTGTACTCACTCACACCGCTTCTACTTGGAAGGGTGCATGAATCATCAATGAGGGGATTCCTTTGAAATACCAAACCGCTGCTGGTGGCGTCTTCTCTTTGGGAGAGGTTCCTCTGTTACTTCACCACCTTCATTCCTCACCCTTACATTTCCTCTAGATGACCCTCCTGCCCAGCTGCCAGCAGCAATGTTTCTAAGTAGGGCATGTCCAAATTGCTCCAGCGTTGGGTTTTCGTGATGTCCACCAGCTGCCCGTTGTTTTCCAAAGAACTCCTCAAGAGGATCCTGATTGAGCTTGTCACTCAATATATAATCTACCCCGTCCATTGAAAGCAAAGTCTTCACAACTTCCACAAAGGAGTGAACTGTTGACAAAGAAATATAGAAATTCTGGTAGTACAAGTTTTTGATCACAGGAGAAGTTTCATGCAGGAATTTACTAAACTAAATGCAGAGTATCTATCAAGCCACATACACTACACCCATCGGGGCCTGACCCTTTGCTTCACTGGACAACTATCAGGATTGAGCACAACTATAACATGCAGCAAGTGAGCATGCCAAACGCTGCACTCCTATACCAGGAGTTGCTATTCCAATAGCAATTCCTCGCTATAAGTTATCTTGATGACTACATAGCGAACAAACATTGTACATGGCAATTAACTATCTTTTTACAGTGACTGTATTTAAAGCCATTGTTGATCATGTGATGACAACCAGTATTATCTACCCAATGTGAACTTAGCATAAAACCCCATATTTGCATGAAGTGATACATTAAAAATCTAAAGAATATATGAAGGGTAGCAAAAGAAGGGTGGGTTTGCTTCATTTTGTGACTATCAACAGAGCAAGAGTACATTTTGGCCAAATCTGAAGCTGTATTCCATTCATCATAGAGTGACTGCCATGGCTCTGGCTAAAGAGTGATATGGGTTAAAGGTATACACTATGAGTTCTACATCACAGCTGCAGGCAATCTAAAGTGAATAAGGCACAACAAAGTCTCGATGTCATCCACCATTTAAGAGAATGTTAAGCCTGTCAGTATGATAGGTTGTCTTAATAACCATAACACAATTTGGATGTTAACTAACTTCAATTCAAGAGAACCCTTAAACTTTTTTAGCAGACTGATCTACATGCAATTACTACAAACTAACCTGTGATGTAGATACCAGCAAGTGTTGGTCTACTCAAGCAAAGAGCAGCCTGTTCCTTCTTAGTGAGTCCCTCCACTCTAGTGCCTTCTTGTTCCCATTCGAAAAAGAAGCCGAGCAAGTCGTCCACCAGCCACTGAAAATGAAATCAAGATCAAATGCTGATGTCAAGTTCGGAAATATTTGATAACCAACCACACATTCCATCATTATACGGTAAAGATGATTCTCTTACATATCATACTACCTTCACCCATCTATGTCCTCTAGTACAGCGCTTCTCAACAGGTGGGCCGTGGCCCACTGGTGGGCCACAAAGCTCTCCCAGGTGGCCCATGAGATCCACCATAAAAAGATAAAAATATAAAAGAAAAAAGAACAAAATAGAAAAAACAAAGTGATGTTATATTTGACACTGATTCTAGTCCGCACTGTAATGTCCGATCGGTCCAAGTCCGTCCACAGAGCTGGAGCATGCATAGTCACAATTAGTGGTCAAATCTTTTCCATAAACTTTTTGTAAGGTGGGCCTCGAAAAATTCTGAGACTCAAAGTGGTCCTCGAGTTAGAAAAGAGTGAGAAGCGCTGCTCTAGGATGTAATTATAGGGTGCAACACATACTAGGGTCTCCCATATCATTTTAAGTTTGCCAATTAACCAAGGGGATATACATGTGACTAAGCATCCATGCAATTCTAGGGAGCCAAACCAGATGTGATTCAAGCACTTTTCTTGTTTTAACAAATGTATCCTTATCTTTTTACTTTCAAAATAATACACTGACTAATATAACGCACGCATGTGCATATATCATCCCCAAAAATATGAACGTATGTTGACTTTGTATTTTGATATAGGTGGTCTTGAACTTGTGTTGCCTTAAAAGCAACCACGAAATCTTGGGGTGCCATCCAAATTTTAAGAGTCAAGGAGTTATGTAACATATAAATTTAGTGTTCAGGGAATATAAACAAAGGAAATGATTGAATTTAGTCAGAAATTTGGATAAAAATTACTTCAAAGACTTAAACCATTTCTCACAACTTCAAACAAACCTTTAATCGAGGGTCTTCAACAGAGGTGTAAGGCAAGAGATTTTCGTTCCTTTGCCTCTGCCCTTGGTGACGTTTTGCTACATTCAGGCAGTCAAAAAACTTGTTCACCTTGCGGATAAAAAGAACTGTTGACTGAAGTCCAGGTTTTCCCATCATTTCTAATGCATTTGCAACCGTACTGGACATCACCTGGTAAAAAGAACAACTTTCTCATATTAATGTTTTCTTCTCTGCAGATATACAGTATTAGTCCTTTGATGCTAAGTAGCTATAATGATCTTACCTTCTGTAAAACACTGCTCTTGAAAATTTTTTTAACATGAACTTGTAATGGTGTTAGTGTCAAATTGTCGATGCAATGTTAACATTAGAGAACAGCATGAAATCTACCCTCTTCCTCCAGCTTAACAGATCTCTCTATATGGTAATGATAATTTTAATTTATATGGTACAAACATTTACAGTGTAGTACCCTACATTACTGTACACTAAAATTTCCGTCAATGAAGATTGAGCAGGGAGTTGCAGTACTATTCAGAGAAGCAATTCCCTTAGCCTGGTATGGTCACTGGATGGCACATGCAGAAGATAACTTCTCTTCTCAAAGCAAGGAGTTGATATTCTATATTAATATCAACTCCCTACTCCAAGGGAGCACATTAGTACATTACAGTACTACAAGGAACAAGTGCAACATGTTGCTTAAATCACTCTTTACCTGTGCAGCAAGACTGACTTTCATCCTTAAACCTGGGGTGAGGTGGAGATGCTCATAGGAGAGCTTTGGTGCTAATCTCAGTCCAGGTGTATTCCTGTCTCTCCCCTGGTCCCATTCCTGTAATTCTATGAGCTGGCTCCACTGAATCCTTTGGCCTTGAAACTGAAAAATAGAACGAGAAGTGAGAGGCAAGTTACGTGAACACCATTCCAATAAAATGTCTTGTGGTTCCATGATACCATGCCATGAACATTCTGCTAATGTTACTATGACATTTTAAAAATGAAAGGACATTCATTGACATCTTTTCACATGTACGTATATACTGTACTGAGCAATGCCTTGCCATTTTGGAAACTTGTATAAGTTCACAGTCGTGTCTGACAAACATTTTTCAGCACCATACCTGTAGGCATGTCTACAGCCATACTGTAACATACATAACCGCGTTTTGAACTAAAGTGGAACAGGCATGTGCAGTATAACGTAGAAAAGGTGCACATGTCAATATTATGGGGTGCTAGTGTATACAGTAAAAAAAAGCAATATTTCTCTCAATTTCATTGAATTCTGTGCTAAAATTTTGAATAGGCTTCACTGGGTCATGGTAGGTTTCATTCAGTTCAGATTTGATTTAATATTTGCACTCAGTGATTTAGCCAAGCCATAGTTGTGTGACAATGCTGCATGAAGCAAGCAGAATGATGCACCAATGTAAATCCCATGAGCAATTTCTGCACAGGTTTACAATTCAAAGTATAACAGAGTTCAGTTTTAACAATCTTGGATTAATTGTGACAAATTATAGATTTACAGTAGCACTGTTGCCATACTGAATACCATATTTCCGTCTATTTATGATTACAGTACTGAATTCAAGCAAATTTTGATTCAAATAATGCACTGGCATTTTTTTACATGCACCCCTGTCAAACTCTAAATTTTTACTACACCTCCCAAACCTACTTATCACTAGCAACTTCATCAACTGCACTACATGAATTTTCATTTCAATTCAACGTGTGTTCCTCTTAAAGCACAGGACTGCCAGATTTCCATCTCTTTCACCAGATACACTGGCCTTTCAAATGAACATGCAATGGATAAGGCTGAATGGAATATTAGTAGAAGAACTAACATGGAGACCAACAACCACAGTATATCTTTGAAAATAGTAAATAAGCAGTCTAGGTGACATGTAACTCCCTGGTAAAACTGAACACCTTTTTTACAAGGCAAAAGACTCACCACCAAATTTCTTGTCCGCCTGTTCCAGTTAGAATTTTCGAAGTTGTTGCGGATAGTTTTTAACAGGTGAGGTGCATCACAAACAAAAAAAAGTGTTCCGTCCTCAAACAAATTCTTGCAAGAATATGATGGTGTAATATCAGATCCACCACGACCCCCCATGATTTGGTAAAGTTTGCGGTTGCTTGAGGCTCCGTCACTGACTAGACACAAAACATTCAGTCCCATTAGTTTCAATGCCTTAATGCACTCGTTTGTCATCTGGTATAGCTGCGTTCCAGTAACACTTCCTGTTGCATAGTAGGCAATGGGGAATTTCAGATTAGAAGTAATTCCTCGTGCCATGAATAACAGTACGTGTGATGCAATTTGAGGTTCTTTGTCAGCACCTTCAGTACACCTCCGCTCGAACTTGTCCATTTCTTCAGAAACCGACCCTACATCAGTACAGCCAATTAGTTTTCCTGTGCTTTTGGAAAAACCAAGACCAGCAGTAACTTTCATTTCATCTATGAGCACAGACACATACTTCTCATGGTCCTTCAGCTGGTCTATTTTCTTTTCATTGTAATATTTTGACAGAATGTCACTGTTTATACCTGTCTTAGGATTGGTGAAATGAGTATACTGGTAGAGTGTGTTTGGATGAGGGAGGGTAAGAAAGCCAGAGTTGCGCATCAGGTTGTATGCTGAGGCAGATTTTGTATGGATTGCGATGGCTCATTTGATTACTGTTGGATGCCACCTCATCCGTTTTGATGTAGTGGACCTGGCCTTCTTCTGCTCATTCCACAGGAGCTCGCAGTAACTCCCAGGCTGAATGTTTTTTGCAACATCTCCTTCCACAGAAGCCACAACTTTTTCTATTCTTTCAGTGTCCTCATTTCCCAAGTCAATACTCTCCTCCCTTAAAATTCTTTCTATTCTGCTGCGGAGTTTCTTGTTCCTTTGACTGAGAATGTTTTTCTCCTTTTCAAGCCTTGCTGCCTTTATCCTAAGCTCCTCCGCAGAGAGAAACTTGTTTGGCACAAACGTTGGGTCAGATAAGTTTCGGCTTTTGTCAGCTCTTGACAATGTCGTCTTGTAGGTCATGCAAACATTACACAATGGCAATGGTCGATTTGTGGAGGAAGGCATGACCACTTCGCAATCCTTATGCCGGATGGAAAAACCATCTTGAAAGTTGGACCCATCATACACTTTTTCTTCAACAGTGGCAATTTTTTCTCCACTAGACGTGAAAAAGCCGGTTCCACTATGAAGTTCAGCCAGTTCTGGGAATTCTGTGTTTCCGGTGCATACGCTGGATTTGAACAATCTATCAAGGATGTCTTGGGGGGATACACATTGCAATTTCAGGGGCTTTCCAAGTCCAAAACACTTTATTTGCTTGTGTTCGACAGTGACTTTTTTGACAACTTTGTCACCTTCACTGTCTACCTCGATGGCTATGACCTTGTCCCCTTTTGTCCAGCTAAATAATCCATTCTGACGAAAGAAGCTCACTAATACGTCTGCATTCCACTGTTTTTCCTCACATGTAGTGCAATTTTCAGAATGGGGAGAAAACTGAACGACATCAATGTTTGGGGGTCTGGCAGT
>JAAAJZ020625262.1:0-11312 GCA_010015985.2 Actinopyga echinites | reverse complement strand
CTAGGCAAATAATTCCACATTCAAAGTTTTCAGGGAGGTACATTAGTTTGCACACAGGTCACCGATCCCACCTATGTATGATGAATTTATCGGAGAACTGCGGCGTTCGACATTCCCAAAGGTATTCACGTCCACGAAGGTCAGATTCGGCCTTCAGGTTTTCAAAATACGACCTCAAAATTTGCAAAATATGAGCTCCAACTTTTCGCCGCTCTTAGCGCTGTAATCTTTCACTCCTCTTCTTTCTGAGGTTCGTGTCTCAAATGGACATCTTGGAAAAGTATAGCTGTTGATAACTAATTCCCCAATCTCTCTGCAATTATCTTGTTGAGTTCCCACACTTGGCACTGTCTTTTCAGCTCAGTGGTAATATTTAAACCCTTTTCCATCCGCCGGGAGGACAAATTTGAGGGAGGAAGGATCAAACAGGGGGTGTTAATTTGCATTTGCTCGGTTTACTTGCGATTAACACGTCTGTTTTTAAATAGAGGTTGTGTAAATAATCCTTTCGTAAGTTACATACTTTAATTCGAAAAAATTAGGTCTTTTCATCCTGGGTGAAAATAACCAAGACTGGGTATAATTCTACCTTATATGTTTACTCATTTACCTACTTGATCACAGGTTTACAGGTGAAAGTTGGTCTAACTTTCTTCGTAATGTTGTTTATTGCAGCTTCTTATAACTTGAGAACCTTGAAAACTGTACAATGTGATTACCAAGGACATTTTGACATCACAGATGTGTCCATGTTGTTAACCAATTACAGTAGCGTATTTAGATTACAGTTCTGTTTGAATTTGCCCACTTGTTGCCAATCAAAGTAGCGTGACCAATTGCCTCAGAGTCAAAAATAAATTTGGGGTGAGACCATAGTCCCTTTTTGCATATGGGCCCGTTCAGATCATATTCCAATATCATAGGCGTATGGAACAGATTTGGTTGGGGGGGGGGGGGCGCAACTTTTTGCCCGAATCTCTGAGTCTTGCCCACATGTTCAGAAAATGCAATTTCCTGTTACTCTGTAAATGATCACAGTGGCTCTCGAATATTCGTAGGGGGCTTTTGGGGAACGTTGTTTTGGACCACTGCCTGGGGAGGGATGTAAGGGGAAAGGTTTTGAATTTTAGACAACCAACCCCTCCCCTTTGAAAAGTTTTGAAAAATTCAGTGTCCTTACATGCAATGTGGTACCACATATGCTGCCTTTTGAAATAAAATTTGTGTTACAATATTACCTATTTTTAGGATTTAAAAAAATGGCATCTGTGAGGGGGGAATGGCCCTATGCACCCCCCCCCCGCGTACGCCAGTGGTGGTGCAATTAGTTTCCTGTGGCTTTAGAAATATCGCTGTACCCAGGCTGCCGTGAGGAAACTCGTAGGCGAATAACCATACCAAACCAGAAAAATGCACGCCTAACGCGCCTAAAAAATAGTTTTAAAATAGTTTTGTAATGAATTTTGTAGTGTTCCACGCCATTTTCAAGCCAAAAACTTAGGAATCAATAAACTTTTTAGGTGGGTTTTTGCCCGAACATTTTTACATATTCTGCCCGAATTTGAGATTTTCCAAAACATTTTTGGGGGCATAGTGCGCCTATGTCCAATATACATCGCCGCCATGAAATATAAATAAACCATTGTAGTGTTTGCGCAGCCACGGAGATAAATCACAAAGGATTCAAGTGGACGCACATATCGGTTCTATTACAGCACTGGAAGTACGGTAAAACTTTAATGTACATACGAAACGTGTCTGGTTTTTTCTATCAAAAGTTCATAAGGCTCGGCAAAAAAGAATATGTATTATCCATTCTGCTTTCATGTATGTATTCATTTAACGCATCACCGATTTATGGAATCCTTCATATCAATAAACCTACCGTGAAAATGATCTCGTTATGATGTAAATGAATCAAAATTCTGAGTGGTGTAGGTCTTCAGGAATTACAAAAGCGATTGCAGCTGGAAAAATAAATTCTGTTCTGTTGAAGTTTCTTGTAATCGGTGAACAGTATCGCAAGTTTTAAGAAGCAATATGAGACGAGTGCAATAATTTGCATCATAAAGCAGAAAAAGCGTGTAGCCTAATTGACAAGGACACGACACTGTATAGGTTATAGATACCCAAACTTCTTCGTGGTTGTAATTTCATGGGTATGCTCAGTTGGTTTTATATTTGTTTTAGATGAAGGTAAAGTGCATCGTGAAAGTCACATAAATGTAAGTAACTCATGGAAACGAGAAAGGGCGCAGAATTTACGGACTTAAAATGTATAAGAACATTCTATAAACAAAATGTATGAGCTCATTTTTGCGTGTACGGATTCTCAAGTTTGTGAATACTAGCCCAAGATGACAAATCAGTCATGTATTTGCCCATTTCCCAGCAAAATGAGGAAGTTATCTGTGTAATCCAGGTGAAATTTGACGCGACTCGATGTGACGCAACTCATTGTGACCGCATTGTCCCATCTCGGGATTAATACGATAATCGAAATTACCCATATAGGGAAGTGTACACGCGCGCACTACAGCCTCCAAGTAATTTTTGGCTTGAAAACATCCTGCAATGAGCTGACCGTCTCTTTCTCTCTGTCGCCCTTTTCATCTACCATTGTCACATGAGATTTAATTCCTTTATAGACCACTTGCATGTGACGTCACAGAGCAGAAAGCAGCGCCTTCGTTGAGGTATGCGCACAGCGTTACAAGTACACCGACACAAATGAAACAGCTGATTTGTGTACAGGTAGGATACGCGCTAAGCGCTTTTCGCGTCTGGGAAGTCTACCTCGTGGTAACAGCGTGTTTAATATAATTATTTGCACTCGAGAATGACGTCGCGTGACGTCAATGCCAGAGGTTTATTTCATCTGTGAGTGACCAATGCTCCTTGTGTTAATTCCGAAAAACCGTATTGAAGAGAAAAAGAGTCACAGTAAACCTACCAAATGATGTTATGTCTACTCAGTTAAAAGAGGAAGAAATTATGGTTCAATGTAGTGTTAGCATTACGGATTTGAATCAGGGGGGGGTCCCCCATTCATATTTTTTTGATTTGCAGTATGAAGGGGGGGGTTTCAAAATTTCAATTTCAAAAAGTTTAATGTGTCACAATGTCTGTGAGCGGGTGTATAGTAATGTTTTCTTCTCTGTGATAACTTCCCACATTGGTGATATCGAAAATTATTGTTAGAAGTAAATGGGGGTATATTTAATCTTTTGTTAAAAAATAGAAAGGGGGAATTCCCCCCCCCCTTGCATTTTATTTTGGGGGGGATTTTGAGAACAGCTGAGGGAATTGTGCCATCCTGCATCTTAATGGGAACACTGGTTCAATGTCAAAAACTGGAAGGATTGGTGTAAGGTATTTTGTATGACCAGTGCAGACTGAACACAATAACTATGCTTACATACTGTAACCTGACAATTGGTGTATGTTATGAGTACTTTAAGCTCAAGTTGTTCACCAGATTATTTTGCTAATTTCCAACCGTGGGAAATACCACTAGGAAAATCATGAACTACACTAAATTTTCAATGCAAATGTTGTCTTAACAGAAAAGAACAAACAAAGAAACAAAAACATACAAAAAAAATCCAGTGGTGGATGTTACTTCCTTACCAAGACTTTCATTCATAACAATGACTCTATCTCTGTACTTGGCCTTCTGACAGATTGGATTTCCTGTGAGTTCTAACCTCCACAGACTCCGCCAAGACTTTACAACAGCTGACACAGCCTTCATGTCACGGAGTTTGTTGTCAGCGGCTAAGAACTGCATGATTTCCCTCAAGATTCGCAGCTCACTTATGTCATCAAGAGAGTTTCCTGAAACATTCAGCACCTGCAAGCATGTCTGTAAAACAAAGCAAGTAGATTAAAGTTACAGTTAGAACAACTCCCTACCCATGAACGATCCAGGTTGTAGGGTGTCTGCAATGAAACAAGGTGACGTTTCCATCAGCCATCATCTGCTATATTCATTGCTTGCATATAATGAACCATTACAAGCGTTCATTTTGAGAGAAGCAATGAAAACTATCGACATATGTGGCTAAATGAAACAAAAGGTCAACTGCAAATGTTTGCCTGTAACACTGGGTGCTACAACAAATACTAGTACTGCTGTTAATACTCACTACAATATTATTACTATATGCCTAGGTGGTTGGACTTACCATTTAATAATCACCAAGCCTACAGTAGGATTTTCTCCCTACATATGAATCTCATTTTATTTCATCCCTTTAATACCAACCTCAATATAAAAATCATTGTATTTTAATAATGTCCAGGGTCCTGTTTCATAGATATGATCCATCTTAAGTTTAATTTACATAGGCATGCTGTGTGATAAACCAAAGTAAAGACTGATTGTAACACTTCACATAAGAGGACCCAGACCTGACATAATTTCAGCTGGTAAATTCAGTACAGCATACCACTCACCCATCAAAAAGGAACTTCACGTTCTCATGGCAAATCGTGTGAAGAATCACTGTACAGTATCTTGCAGCATGTATGTACATGTTTAATACATATAGGTTTTCACACAAGTGTTAAGTCTATACATCCTGTAGCTATTACAGTACAATATAAACATTTCAGTTCTAAACAAAAACAACCTGGTTACAATGTACTAGTATGTACAGTACAACACAACCTTTTTCTTGGGTATATCTTCTGCACCTAAAGCACTCACAGCATGTTCAGGCAAACTTTTCTCTTTGCAGCTCTGTAAAATGGTAAACACTTTCACAATCTGTCTGTTTCTAACAAACAAGATATTAAAATATTCAACTCACTGACAAAGCTGCTAATGTTCTTGGGTCAAATAAAATCCTTTCTCCAACTGGCAGTTTTTGATGTTCCACATGAAGTTCTCTCAGTTGTTCCAACTTATCTAGTCCCTCTATGACACTGATTTTATTTCCTCCAAGGTATCTGTCAGACAAATGGAAAGAACAGGGAGAGAATATTTGAAACTAAGGACGTGGAAGAGCACCCTTGGTCTAAGGAACTATGATGCTCTCTTGAAGGCATTTGTAATACAGCAATTCCTAATGTGATGGTTCCTTACATAACAGGGTGACAGCTAGCTGCTACTGTACACTGTACAGTAGGCCTATATTGTGCCCCCAAGAAAATGAAATATTGACCACAATAATTCCAGACCTTTAAAATATACAGAATGAGAGTACACCATTTCATTAATATTTTTTCTGACACTGAGGAAACTTTTTGATCAAACTAGAAAAAACACAACACTGTCCATTTGTACATTAAAATTTGCTTTGGATGTTGTACGGAATACATGAAAAGTGCTTCAAATAAAGGACTATCCATCACCTTCCACAAACTGATACAGGTTCATTCCCTTTCATCATAAATGACACAGTATATGAAGTAACATCATAAATAGACGGGGGCCAGGCAATTCCCGTCATGAGTGCTAAAAAAGCCTTCGTAAAGCACAAATTGCGATGGCAATAAATGCAAAGTGTATAAAGTAAAATTACTCTAATAGTATCATAGTGGGCCAAATGCAACTTCCCAAACAAGATCTTCAATTTTTGACGATTTTGTACCCTAATTTACGTACCAAGAGTTCTTTACAATATGATGTAAATCATTTGTTTGCCATTTGAGTTTTCCTTGTGATGGAAGTTGTTCCTACATCATATAAAGCTGTGAAAGGTATCTTCCAAAAATGGTATCAACTGTGTTTACCTATGGTATGGTAATTGGACAGTTATACTGACTATTTTATAATTCTCATGTATACTGTACATAGTTGTGAATTGCTAAAGTGTTACATTATAATACAGTAGACTCCATAGGATCAGACTGCTTCCACACAAACATATAGGCTCAATGTATCACCACAGGCCTATCAATCCTGCCACTCTGAGGCAATACTGCTTCTGAAATTTGAGTCCTCACATTAAAACAAAATAATAGCCCATGTAGTATGCAATTGCATAGGCTCTTTTGTAGCAATAAATAGCCCATCTTTATTTCCTTTTAATGCTGACCTTGTTATGAACAACAGTTTTGAACCACCAATGTGCCATATACTTACAGCTTTGTAAGTTTGCGTAGTTGGTTGAGGTTTTCAATTCTATGGATGGTATTATTTTGCAGATATAAGTGTGTCAGATTGGCTGCAAATCCAAGGTTCTGGATACGTGAAATGTTGTTGTCGTACAGATAGAGCACCGATAGATTGCGACATTGTGAAAGATCATCCTGAAAAACAAGTGATGAGCTACAAATCAGATGAAAGTGCCTTCCTCGAGAGTTAACTATGATTTCTATTTTACATGATCAGAGGTGGATAGGAAATAAATGTGTTGCTGTGTCTTGGATAATCTGGGGGCCAGAAAATTATTTCATTCAAAATTACAGAAAAATTCAACAATCTCATGGATATAACAAAAAGTATGAAGTTTTTCTCTTTTTTGATTTGACAGATTTTACATCATATTTGGCATGTAAAGTAGACCTATTGAATATTCATAAATTATGCAACCTAACATCCTTGGTGCACAATTATTCATGAACTGACATATGACATCATAAGTAATGACTTATGATGACATGGTTCTGGCAGCTCAAGGGACAGTCCGGATTAGGCAAATTTTACATCAGTATCTGGCATGGAAATTATTTATTACTCATTAATGCAACCATAAATCTCTGGTGCACCAATATTCATGAACTGACATCAAGTATTGACTCAGGACGACATACTGTAGTTCTGGCAGCTCAAGGGACTTGTCTTTGCATTTTGTACATCTGCAAAGATCAGAACTTGGCTGCACTAAACATGACGGCCATCCTTCGTGGATTCCGCAGGAGTATGTGTATTTATATTTCTCAACTGAGCTCTGTACTGTAAGTTGTACAATGAAGTGCAGTATTACTGAAGAGTGAAGACACTGTCTACAAAAGTAACACTAGTAATATGATCACATATTCAAAATATTTTGTTTACAATGTTACTGTACATTTCATACAGGTATAAAGACAACAATGTATCATATCTTCACACTGAAATTTTAAGCTACATATGTAATCAACATCAGTGAGAAAGGAAAGGACTTACAGTAACTTACTATTTGATCGATATTCTTCTCTGAGAAATACAAATGGGTAAGTTTCTTTAAGTACAGGGCCAAGCTCTCATCTTTCTGCTTCCTAGTTTTAATAGATGCCTTTGCAATAAGGTCAGTGTTCAATTTCACCATGGTGGTAACATGCTTTCAGCCACTTAGTTGTGTGCATGTATCCTTTGTCTACTGAGGCAACAGCACTGCAAAAACAGACAATTACTCTGTGCAACACTTTTCTTTGGTATTCTAGTTATCACTTATCAAGATGAAGCACAACTTCCAAATACTGAAGAGGGAAGACTGCAATCATCATGCTTGAAGGGGAAAAGCTGTAAAAGAAAGGAAAGAAAAAAGAAAATGAAAAAAGTGTTAGTCTACTGTTTGTAAATATTGGACATGAAACAGATAGTCATACCATGTTAACGGCTTCAATGAAATGGACATGGAACTCTTTCTACATATTGTGATTTGAGAGAGTTGAAACATGAAAATTGCAAAGTTTTCTTAAAGACCTGCTAACTTTTCCATTTTTTCCATTGGTCTCCCAGTCTTTTTGTCTAATTGCCCAGACTCACAGTTTCATCATCATGGTCAAATAGGCCTATCCCAGTCTTGTTGTATGTATGCGATCACTTTCTTGACCAAATGGGTTCCTATGATTATTTCCAAAATTATTTCCACACTGCAGGAAGTTTTGCATGAAGTAGACTAATTAAAAGTGTCCTACTATATCAATATTACAATATTAAAAAGCATGTTTTGCTCAAATGATACCTTGTTCTACATGTACAGTAAGGCTTAGTAAGCTCTATGAAAAACAGTCACTACAGTAATGTGTTAGGTGTAACACCAACTGGAGGTTAATTACCGTGTACAGTAGTTCCTACTTTTCATTCGCAAATCTGCGCCCCACACCCACTTCAAGCCTTGAACAGTATACTAGCGTTACCATGAATCGATCACTTAACGAAAACTTGAATGGTTAAAATATAAAATTCAAGAAGTACCCTATAATAAGTGAAACTTTCTAGGAATATTCATTAATGTGTTTTCAACCTTCTGTATAACTTTGGTTTCTAGTTTCATTTGCAACAATCAATCTCTTACAATGAAGTTCTAAATGGAGGATGGCAGAAATCACCCCAATGCCCCTGGGTGTGACCTTGAGTCGATCACTCCGAAGTAATGAGAAGTCTTAAGACCATTCCACTCCCAAGTCAAGAATTATTTCATTACAAACGAAGAAAACATTGCCTTTTCAAAATTATTTTGCAGACAGGTTTTACACAAGGCATCCTTTTGTTGTTTTTAAACAACTTTTGGTTCTGAAAACTACTGAAAAATGATAAATGGGTTCTGCAGGGCTGAAATTTAACAGTTGTCTGATCGTCTGTGACGAGTAAAAATTGCGTCGGACAAGCACTTTCTCTCTTTGAGCTTGTCTGATTGGACGAGTACATATTTTTCATAACTGAATGATGCACTAAATCAATGAAGAAAATATCATAAAAATCTCCCTGAAAAGTCGTAGTTAGACACAGGGCCACCGATTTTCTGCTTAACAAATCACAAAACTCCATTTTTCACATTCAAAATTCCGTTTTAAGTATAGCCAGTCTGGGATTTTCGGTTTTGACAACATAATAGCCTACTGTGCATATACGACCTATCCGAACACACTATTGCATAGGCAATTTGGAGCCTATGCCGAAGAAATTTTGCTGACTTTTGATAAGTTGCTTCTCTTTTTCAGATCATAACTCAGAAGGATTTTGATTATTTTATGGGTGAATTGCCACCATTATAAATGGTAAGTATCTCTGTATCTCTTTGATAAATGCAGGCATTCATTTGACATGGTTTTGGAGACTAATAGCTCACGTTTTCCATTAAAAAATTATGTGTATTTTGAGCTGGATAATTTTTGGCTAAATTCCAGGGAAATTCTGTGGGGAATCATCAATTACTCTGTTAATTTCTAAATGTATAGTAGTAGCAGTCCTGGTGCTTTGGTTGTAACATATTGCACTACATGCTCTGACGCTTAAGTATTTTTGAGGCCTCCATAAAATATCCAGTTAGCAATTACTGTAGTATGACAATTTAGGCAAAGTTGGAAGAGAAATTAAAGGGACTAAGCAGTCGTCCCAACTTTATTTTGAAAAATCATCAAAATCTTGCAATTCTCCATCCATTTCTTTACAAGTATTTTTCATGATGTTTCTGAACATCAGTACTGCATAAGGAAGGTGTTACAGTATGCTGCAAAATTAACTAATTCAACAACAAAAATGAGATCACATGATTAAAAAGAGCCATTCATGAAATAGCACAGAGGGGTACACTAATTCAGTTTGGGGTGACTGCTTTTTCCCTTTAAACCTCCTAACGATACCATTCGCTTCAAGAAATACTTGAACAAGTGGCTTAAGTGGAACAATAATATGATGAGGGGGTTTGTACCGCCAGGTCTATGAAGACAGGTTTATCAAAACTCAAAACTACTGTTAAATGAGAATAAATGAATGCAGTTTAATCCTGCCCTTTTCACTAGACCACAAGCACGTGCTCTACAGAGGCAGAAGCCTAATTCTTTAATAGCATCATTAAACGTTTCCTCAATTTTCCATAGATAACAAGACGCAAATTAATGTTCATAATTTAACATATTTGTAAACTGGAGTATTCTTATGCGCGACACAGAGCGCCGAACGATGGAATGAATTTGTACATCTCTAGCGACTGGCAATGTTGCGGCAATGGATAAAACTCCCAGTCCCTAACGAAGTGTAGCAGACAACAGTCCTCTTTTGTGTCAACTCCCTAATCCATGGAAGATCCTATAGAACCTTAAAGACCGAGACAACTAACGGATAACTATTTGACCTTGGCGGCACAAACCTAACTTCAAAGGAAATGCTGGCGTGCTCTCTCCATCCGAATAACACCTCTCCCCCCTCCCCCGCTATTATTAGAGCTCCCTGATCCAGCAGAGAGCTTAGTGGGTGCACCCCATTCCAGAGGGAAAGAGCGAGACGTCGAGATAACCTATTTTTTTTATTTTGCTTTAACTAAAAGACCTTTTTATTCCACAGTTGTTAAAAAGTGAACTGTTCACCACAAACATGTTGGTGATTATGGGCATACATCTGTTACTTGTAACATGCGGTGTGTTTGGTCATTTTGGTGCTTTGTCATTTTGATTCTTAAACATCTGACAGAAGGACAGAGTGACCCATGTGTCCTTTCTCTTTTGTCACACCCCAGCCGAAATATGCTAGCCTACATTTATGCCTCTCACTCGAACCTGAACTTACAGGGAAAAGGGTTCTAAAGTCCCTTTTCTGAACTTATAGTCAATGCTATAAATACGTAAACATGCATTATCTTATTATATTTCTCTGACGAATTATTACATTAGCAAATACTCAAGTTGAGTATATATACCGTATTTGTATATATGTATACATATGTTTGTATTTATGAGGTTAGTACTTATTGTCTTTCTCTACTTGGCTATATTCTACAAATCTGCGTCTGTACATATTGATTCTTGTAAATTTCGAAGAGGAATGTCTATAGGATCCACGGCATAAGTAAAGAATACGAGACTAATAAACTCAAAAAATGCCGAAGTAACAACTGAATTGACAAAATTGTGTAGATGTTAATATTATCCCCTGTTACCTTGTGTTCTTCGCATGTCAGTCTTTCATTTTCTATTGAAAAAAAAAATATTTGTTTTTGTGAATATTACTTTCGAAGGGACTGAATTAGACGAAATGTCACGTGACAACACCATTACGTCTTCTGGACATCACATTAAATTAACGATTAACGGTTATTACTTATGTATTTCAGATTCACGTAAAACTGATATGAAGCCAGCTCATCATGACTCTTACGTCATGAAACTTTATACCTTACCATAAAGAGCAACAGCAGCGGGAGAAAGTGATTCCTTTGTTTACAGGTATAGATGTAGCCACCGTTAACGTGAACTAAAATAAAGTTACAGTGTACTCGAAGTTTACTGTGCTTTTGGTTTTGATGTCTTCAACAGTTCAATACTTAAATAATTTTTAGAGACCATTTTAGTAGGGCTATACTACTGTACTCGAGTCATACCAACCCGGGTCCGAGGAAATTCTGATTTGACTGACTAGCCCTCTGGGCCAATTACGGATA
>JAAAJZ020624152.1:0-11314 GCA_010015985.2 Actinopyga echinites | reverse complement strand
TGCGTTGCCCGCCCGGCGGAAGGGTATATAGCCTACTCCTGCACCTACTTGGACGCATTCCTACTGTAGAAAAGAGGTATAAGACCAACACCTGCTACGAGGGTAACAGACTGCGTTGCTATGGATTCTCCCGTAAATACCCGGATAAACGGCTATTCCCATACTTATTAATATTACATTCGCTCATTTCTCAATTTTCAAGTAAGGCACTTTTCCATCCAAAGTAACAGTCTCATGGCTGTAAACGGTATTTTTCAAGATGCAACGAACCAAGAATGAAAGCCATTTTAAAAGCCATGAACACTTTGTAAGAGCCAAATAAGTTTACTATACAATTTTAAATTTATTTTAAATTACGGTAACTAAGATTTCCTTTAATTTTGAGTCTTCAACTGACACAGTGGTTTGTATTAAGGAGCACTCAAAAATCTCAAAAGTGCTTAGGTTCGAATCCTGCTCGATATAAGAGGATTTTTCTCCGGGCACTCCATATTTCCTCCCATTTGTAATAGGTTTGTCATCCAGATTAGTTGCCCATCTGACGAAGTCGGTTGGGCACCCGACTGAGCGATTTGGGGTGGACCAGTGAATCAGCAGACTTTGCTTTTGTCTTAAATTTATCTTTGGGTTGTTTGCTAATCGATTAAATTATGTGCAGGTAACTGCACGAAAGTTAGCAAAAATTAACGTCTTCATTCAATGGATGACAGTGTTTGAGAGTTTGTGGTTTGGATAAAGCGATCATATACTGCAGAAAGATGTTTTATACTGCACATATAGTAACATCTTTGATCAATGGCAATAATGACATTCAGTGACCGGACAACCCCCCCCCTGCGACAATTCCCACCCGGAAAATTCACAATCCGGACAATTTCCAAGAAGGATAATTTCTCCTTGGCAAATTGCCTCGAGGAGAGGGTTAGGGTTAAGTTTAGGTTGGGTGGGAATTGCCCGAGGGAAAATTGTCTGGGTTGGAAATTGTCGGGGGGGGGGGATTGTCCGGAGGAGTTGTCCGAGAACCCATTCAGTGAACCCCTCCAACAGAAGAAATGAGGTACGGTTCTTTTTATTTCAATGTCTTGCCATTTCATAAGCAAGCCTTTCAAGTCTAACACTTTAATACATTTTATTTCAAATTTGTATATTGCATTATTTTTATTTTATATTTTTCTAAGAAATATAATTCTATATATTTTATTGTTATTACTATTATTATCATTTTCAGTATTTTTTATTATTATTATTTTGTCACTATTTTTATTTACCGTATTTATTTATTTTTTTGCTTTTCACTTTTTGCTCTTCATGCTTATTAATTTATTTATTTATGTTAACCCCTTATTTTGTTTTAGGTATACATGTTCAGGAGTTGGGAAGACATTCTTTGCATTTATATAAACCATGAAGCTTCTACATACATTTCTAACTTTACACAATTTGTGGTAGCTGAAGATCAACAATCAAAATTATAAAAGATTATAATGAGATCAAAATATCAGATCAAACTTAGATTTAGTTTAGACTATATTATCAAGGAGGACAAATATCCAACCAGTTTTGCTACACTAACTCGGCCATTTACAGACGGTCGGTACTTTGCCATTATTCTGAGCCCATCCGGCTGTACCAAATACTTTTCATTCTAAATAAATAATTTCTCCCTGTTAGCTTCATTTGCTTTTGTCATCGTGTTTTTATTGATGTTCTTTTCTTGTCTAACTTTCTTCCTCTGCATCTTCTCCTCCGATCACACCTGACTCTTTCTTTCTCTTTCTACATCTTTATCATCTTCCATCCTTTCTACTCTATCCTCTCCCTGCAGTTCTCATGCAATCCAAGCCGGTGCTTTGCCCACAGGCCATACCATCGGCAACCGGTAGCACGATCGGGGCAGTCACGCCGACGAGCACTTCACGAAGCCACTTAGAGCCAGTCGGCCGTGATCAGAATACGTAGCTGAGCAATACATATCACGAGTTGGCCGCTGGATACAGAACCCGAGGCGAGGCGGCTCCTCGAAGCAACGGTTTCGAGCAGTTTGAGCGTTAGCTTTTCTTTACAAACAGGATTTTCACTAGAAATCCCTCAGCTTTTCTTTAATTTTTTTCATGGAAAGGTTAAAGAAAAGTCGGGGTTTGATTTTTAACAGTGATTGTGGTTTTATGTCATTCGGAGGAGCAAATTGCTGATCACTTGCTGTTGCATAACATTAAAAAATTCTTATAAGACGAATTTTTAATACGAAAGATATCATATTTGAAATTAAAACTGTACTTGAACATAAACAGATGAAGGGTGCATTTTGCGCCCTAAATCTTTTGGTTGGTAGCATGTTGGAACTTCCCCTCATAAGAGAGCGTTAAGTATACGGTGTAAAAGCATGGTGAGTCTAGTAGGAATAAAGGTAAACCTACTATACTGCAAATATAGAATTACATGGATTAAGACGTAGAAGAATTGCAAAAAGGTGGAATAACAATTAATTACTTTCCTAGAATTAATGAAATAATATATTGTCCTGAGAAAGCACATGAACTTAGTCTGCATATTTCGACGAATGTGGTTGGTAGGAACAATATTAAGATACTACCCAAAAACTTATTCAAAGCTGTGCTGAAGCAAAGTCTCTGAAAAAATATGTCGCGCAAGACTGGCCATGGACAAGTTCTATTTACATTGACTGTGCAGACGACAGCTTAAGTTCCATTACTGTAGATGTAATACTGTCGTCCATTTTCTCTCGAAATATCATTTTCTCCGGTAGAATTTTTCTATGGAATCCCAATTTGTGTCGGAAAAGTTCAAGCATGGCCATCACTCTAACATTACCGTTTCAAAACTGACTTCGAGCATAACAGTGACGTCATAAGCATGTCCATTCTTTCCTGATATGTGTTTGTGTAAGGTGTATCAGACCAGTTTGATATGTAGAGGAACACGTGCTACGAGGACTTTGCAGCAACTGTTGTTGAAATTGGCGCTGTGTAAATTTTATGATTGATTAATTGATTAAACGATTGGACAATTAAACGATTGAATGATTGAATGACTAAATGATTTATTCAAAGAAACATTTCCTTAACAAATCGAGTTATTAGAATCAGCTTGCTGACAGTGTGGTCCGAACTACACAGACACTTGGAAAAACAAGACGGCGGTAACTTGTCCCTTTGAATACTCCTGACTTGGGATAAGTTGATAGCGAACTGTATGTTTGATACGTTAAAGAGGAACATGTTCTAAGCATTCTGTGAAATTTCAATTCATTTCCCATGTTTGGTTCTCAAGACATTAGCAACTGGAGTTACCACATTTTCTACAGAAGTCGACTTAAAGCAAACAGGTGTGATGTCATGGCTTCACATTGATGACCATTGTTTTGCATTTCTTTATTTTTCATCCTATTGTTTTGACCATAGATTGATTAGGGTTGCTATCGTACCCTCAGACATATAAATTTAAAAAATCCCACTACTCAGAATGCAGTTATGGTACGAATATATTAGAGTTTTGTTGTATAGAACTGGTAGTAGCCTATATTTAAAGTAAAACAAAACATTCGCCGGCAATGTGAATCCATAACATCACACCTGCTTGCTTCAAGTTCACTTTGGTACAAAAGTGTCAGTTTCAATTACTAATATCTCAAGAACCGAACATGGGAAATGAATGAAAATTTCACCGTCATAATCAAACATAAATATGGGTCTTGACTATTCTTTTCAGCATACCCAGAAGGCTGTTCACTCAGCATATTCCTTGACTAGTGAATCTACGAACTGCAGTCCGCTGAGCAAGCAAGAGACCTTTCTACTGTAAATATTACCGTTATTCATTGAGTTAGCTGTATGCAGGACTACGGGCAATATGACTTTCACACATTCAACCCATTTACTTAGTCCTGAAGGAAAATTTGTCGAACAGAGGGGATACGAGAAGTGGGAGGGAGGGGGTGACATCCACAACATAGCATTGCGAAAAAACGGTCCCCACTTATACAGTTAAAAGTTTCCACAACATAGTACCGCTCGACAAACACCACATTAGCCCGTGGGATGATGCCAATCTGTCAGTTTCCAAATAACGCATGGTACATGGGCCTCTTTGAACATATCATCTGTTATGGCGCTGTTCAGGCTTACAAAATAATCCTAAGCTACGCCATTACGTCGATATCCAACCGATGCTTTTCCTTAAATAATCTATATCCATACGATCGTTTTCAAAACCCTCAGTGAGCAAACTTTGGTCATATAGCTTTTACTAACGTCATCTACGGAAGACGAGGAGATTTTCTTCTGTCTTCCTCTCGTCTCTCTTTTCCGTTCCTAGCTTTTCTTCTTATCACGCAAACTTAGAGTTAGTATCTTAATTGATAAGTCAAGCGTAAGTCATTCCTCTGGTCCTTATTCGTCGCCTAGGGGCAAAAGTTTCAAAAGTCGTGGACTTCGAGGTCAGTTATCACACTTTTAGATTTTGCTGTCTACAGAGATCATCAAATACTGCCGTCATTTTTGTGAGTGCAGTTTTCACAGTATTGAACAGAGAGTGGAGTATCTCACTGGGGGTTTAACAGTGCTCCCTCAGAGGGACATCGAAAAGAGATACCTTTGTCATTTGAAATTATGAACATTGTTTGAAATGAAAACTTTCCTAGATTAAAATGGGTTTCAAATGGTTCGAAGTGAGTTCTATAGGTGATGAAATAATTTTGCCGTATTCTCTTAGATTTTTAAAGAATTGACGAAGTAATTTGACTTGTTGTAGAATAGAGAAAACATTATTTCATTCAAATTTGTTTTTCGATAGAAAAAACCCTTGAACCAAAACAACACTTTACATACACCTCGAGTAGAATGTACAATTACGTTTCGAAGATTTTATTTCATTAATTTGTATCATCTACATTCAGCAGGTTTTCTTTTAATGTTTATTAAATGCAAATATGCTTCATCGTGATAGTTCCGTTTTTATCTAAAGATAATCAGCCTGACCTCATCGAAAAATACATGATACCGTGTTGCTGAAAATGATTTTGACATGCATCTGTCATCATGTGTTTCAAAAGTGATATAATGTGATGACTATTTTATTATAGTCTATCCACTTTAAACATTGTCAAGCTCTATCGATAAGTGCACACCTCTTGCAATGTGAGGTCGATGAAAATAAAATAGTTACAACTAAAAACGCGTTTATATGTGGCATGTTATGTACACTGCTTCATGTACCATCAACCATTCGTCATATTTTTCGTGGGAGGCGGACCGAAATATTAGCAGCATCTTACGAGAATATATCGTGGAGCAAAGCATCCATTTTTACGTTTACCCACTGACACTTCATTTTATAACATGCATGTGCCCAATATTTTGAGAAGCTCCAATGTAGACCCAAACTCAAGTTTTAATCACTGAAATTGTTGTCTGACAAAATAACGACAAAATAACGACGTATCAGGGAGTTGCTAACAACTCCCTAGCTGGTCAATTCGAGGTAACGTAACTGGGTATATAGCTTTTATTTTCTAGAAACAAGGTTTTCATAGGAGCCAGGTCATGGTTTTGTGGTTCATGAATAATTTGTTTATCCAAACTTTCGAATTTTTGAATGATGCAACATTCACAGCTCTTGAATTGCGTTGAGAAAGGAAGAGTAGTGACAGAGTTTGTTTATGAAACTGAATGATTTAATAATGAAAAAATCGTTTCTGACTGTTTTATGTTGATGACTTATGAGGACAACATTGTCCTTTAATTAAAGTGATTTGTATCATTTTATAACTGTATTGCTTCTACAAATAGACCACTTGCATATGACGTAACAGAGCAGAAAGCAGCGCCCTGGTTGAGGTATGCGTATAGCGTTACAAGTACACCGACACAAATGTATACCGCTGATTTGTGCATCAGTAGGATACGCGCTAAGTCGACTTTGCGCGTGTGGGAAATCTGCCTCGTGGAAACAGCGTGTTTCATTATTTGCACTCGAGAAGGACTTCGCGTGACGTCAATGCAAGAGGTCTATACAGAAACATACATTTCAGCGTCGTTATGCACATGCTTACATCTATAAGAAAATGTCATTGCGAAATGAGGGCCCATGACAAGAACTTTCTACTTTATGATCCCAGGTTTGAGCCCATGTGTTACTCAAGACCATTGTAAAATTATACAGGATGAAACGTGTTGGTGTCTCACGCACCCCACTTCTTAACTTTTGAGTAAAGTGGATTCCTCCTAACAACTTCAACTGTTACGACATTATTGCAGCGACGAGAGGATGGAGCATTATGTAATAAACATTTTAGGGAGACGAGGGGGATACCAACCTAAACCGTCCATCAAACGGAAGCCTTGAAATCATCAAAACATTAAAACATCATGAGAAAACATTGCTGACTTCCCTTAATATCAAAGTGGTCATCTGTTTATCCTCCGCCTACTTCTCTATGACACACACTAAACTCGGTGTTTTGGAATTAAACATTTTTATAAAATAATTTTTGCCCCCACCCCACTATAAACGTGTTTATTAATTTTGCAAACACAATGATGTTTAGGAATTCGACACATGTCATGTTTAACAATTAAACCTGTTTAGAAAGTGTTGGCAAAACTTTGATTGCCTAACACCCTTTATACAATGCTACGATACATGTAGGCTCAACAAGTACTGTAGTCTCTTCATGTACTGTTGGGTAATTTTGCTACTCTTCTACAAGAAATTTGAACTTTTTCTGAACCTAATTTAAGCCTTCAATTTTCATGCTGATGCAAATTTTTAATCAATGTTTTACAATCGAAACAAGAAACAAAGAAAAACAAACAAGAAAAAAAGTTACCACTGAATTCAGATGTAAGAGTTATCTGATAAAAAAACCAGAAACATGCCACCTTTTCGATTGAAAGTGTTGTATATCCAGGTTGAAATACCTTAGCAGACACAGTGATGGGTAGATAACGAAATTCTGTGGAAGTGAGACGCAGTTCATACCCCCAGAGATCCACAGGTCAGGGACAAACAATGACGTCAGGGTTAAAACAATCAGATGAGAAATAATTCCTCTTTGACCTTTGAAAGGAGCACAAAAAAGATTGGTGGAAAATTTGACAAGGTAAAAATATCATGTTTACAGCTTTTTCTATTCGTATGTAGCTAGCACCATGCTGTGCTCAGAGATTTTTCGCCACCTTCGCGCGTCGTCAGTCCATGTAACTGCCTGAATTGACTAACATACAAGTATAAGGCTTACGTCTCATTAATTACCTACTGCCACCAAGCGGCCCTTCCAGCAACGTTTTCTTGAAGGGAAGTTTACGCCTATTGCTTTCGATACTTAACACGGGCAGCTCGTGAGGTTATTTTTCTTGAAAAATGTCGAGTATTTGTCATATTTTTCACATCTCAGCAAACACTCACGGAGCATAAGAAACGAGCGCAAAAGTCTTCACGCCAAATCGGATACAAGATTGCGCGCCATTCGTCTGTTAGCTATATACATACCGGTGGTGTAACTTTATAAAACAAAATACTCTTTTCGACATTTGACGGTGTTCAATAACATTGTCATACATCCCCACGGTGCTACGATGTTGTGATGTTTTCATTGGTACTGACGTTACTGCATGTGAACGGGAAGGGAACGAGGTGAGGGCAGTGGAGGGGAGGGGAGAGTAATAACCCACTTCCAAAATGTTAAACGAATTATCTGATTGTTCTACAACAAAATCGTGAATACTGATAGTAAGATTTATGTATCTTGCTTTAAGTTTATAATAATTCATGTGCAAATCAAAGCCCCCATATGTTGGGTGTCAGGAGGGTATTACCAGCAAATTTTCACCATCAAATCTCTTCCGGTTTACACGTCATATATATTTCCTTCTTGTTCACCTGTTCTGCTTACTTTTTCGTCGTTCTCACTTTGTCACATCTCAGTGCGGGGCTGGACTGAGGCGAGGGAGTTACATCCCCCCTATTCAGTCCCCCGTGGTTGGTGGAAAAAGGGAGTCAAACTTTGTCTAAGTTCTGGGAGCCGTGTATTATTTTGTTTTTTGCACTTTTCGATAGATGTCCCTCGAAACCATGTTGTGTTTTAAACATATAAGAACCTAAATAACACACAAGAACCTAAAAAACTTAAATACCTAAATTAAATATAAGAACCTAAATAACAGCAAAACACTTCCTGTCGTAGGGGACAATCCATAACACAAAACGGTACTATATAGTTTAACACTATGGTATACTAAGGTGCAGCAGTTTCTCAGGTTGGCATTCGTCTAAATTTGTTGAACAACGAAATGAAAGCCTCCCATCCATTAGGTTTACCTGTTGCTGTAAACATGAAATTCGAGCATTATTTGTGGATTTGTCACGTTTGACATACTTTGTCATTCCCCTACCTCTTTAACTATATGATAAAAACTGATTTATTTTACATCACGCTCACTGCCCGTGGGTTCTTGGTAGAAAATTTCTCAAAAGCGTTTAATTAATTAGGGATATGGCGACGAGGCTGTAATGATATATGGATTCCGACATAGTCAATAACGGCTGATTTATTAATCAAATCCTCAACAGTTATTTTATCTAGTTAACATAATTTGTAAAGAAACATTATTCATCGTTCTCTGACAAAACATGCATGGAATTTGACCGCAATTAGTAACTTAGATATGCGTACTAACGTATAAGGCGTATTACATAATTTGCGCATGGGATTGTCAGATTGTGGGCGTTGAATATGAGAGCTCTCTTTCACATTCGTCGTTACTTTTTATTCAAAAGTAGTTACAGTGCAGGTGATATCATCCTGACAGGGGACAAATTAAAACAATGACGTAACATCTTCGACTTAGTTGTTACTGTTTTGCCCAAGTTTTTTTTTTTTTTTTTTTTTTTTTTGTGTATTTGCTCTCAACTGCTCTTGACATTCATTTTATTAATCAATCGAATTTTCGACACATTAATATAAGAAAATAAAACATCTGTATGAAAAACATACAACATAAGCAAAGAAAAAAAGGAATCTTCTAGCTGTATACAAGTGACAATGACAAAGTGAAATTAAAAATTAGTTTTTAGTCACAGTCAAAACAAAATCAACCATGTGAGCCAGTATTTCTCCCAAATTTCTTCCGTCAGGTTCTTTTGAAAAATGCATTTTTGAATGGTGAAATAATTTTTTAGGTAAGCAAGTTTTTCCAAAGTTACTTCGCTTCCCATGGGACCACTCGTTTTTCGTAAACTTAGTTGGAGACTTTTGTTTTCAGGGCAGGCCAATAACTTTTGGAGATTGTACCATAACAGTCGTACATCAACCATCAAAAGTCACGTGTTTAAAGTTGTCTCTAATATATCGTCAGTTGGTCAAAAACAAACCAAACAATTTTTCTGAAAGTCGACGCTAGTTTTTTATGGACCGATATTTACTATAGTTTGAGACAACTGTCACGCAAACTGGCAAAGCCGCTCTCTCTCTCTCTGCTTCTTCGCCACCGCGTGTTTATCATTACTTGGCTTTTCTGTGTTCGTAGACCTTGTAACATTCAAGAAAAAAAAACAGGAAAAAGTAGAAATAAATGAACAGAAATAAGAGTAATTCCTTCCAAGACTACTATGAAATGTCTCTTATTGATAATCTGTACACATGAAATATGTATAACTGTGAAAGTCGGTCCAGTAATATTCTCCCGACCGACTTAACGGAGTTCATCGAATAAGATAAGAAATTCTTTTACTTCGGAAAGCGCGGAGCTGTGGCCAGAAGCGATCTGGGGCATTTTATAGTCAATATTTAATTCGAGTTTAAAAATTTAAAGTTACAAAACTGTCACTCTTAATAATAGCCATCGTATATAAAAAGGTAGAATGCTTGAAACGGGAAATCGTGTTTTTTCTCTATTTCACACCATCAAACAACGTGAAGCACTATGCAAGGTAATTTATTATGAACTTACAGTTGCTTTCTGTTGTAGTATATACCTTATATGTTAAATTAAGGCCCGTGTCAGTACTCACAGGCGTGGAAAGCGAAGAGGGGGGGGGGACCCGGAGGCTAAGGCCTGTGGTAAAAAAATGTGCGGGCTAAAGTATGCCTCCATCCCTCTCCACCCTACTATTTAAGGAGAAAAATCTCTTATTTGTCCCCTTTTAAAAAAAAATTAAAAACTGTCAGTAAGTTTCCCTCAAAATTTACTTAATATGCAGCACCAAACTGTATCTACGGACCCTCAACTATTCAAAAATTTCCCAAAGGAGAGGGGGAGTACCTCTCCCAGGAGGGCCGTTCGAGGCAAAGTTCAGCCCCCTCCCAGCCGGCTAAGAACAGCTTCCTACGCCTGTCAGTACTTTGACCTTACCTCAGACTTCCAAACGCCGCTAGATTTGTCTTTGGCCTGTATCATTGTTTTTATAAGGAAGGATAGTTTTGCAGCGAAAAACACAAGAGGAAAATTATTCATGCAATATCATTTTTAAAAAGTGAGCAATGCAGACTCAGGAACGTTTCATGAAATACATTTATTCATCTATAATTCAGGTCATGAGGCAGTTATTTTACGATATTAGGCGACCATGGATGTGGAAGAAACCGAAAGGACTTTGAATAACAATTTCACGTCAGGTGACTTCCAAGTCAACATTTTATATCAAATTTGGAATCTTTTTTCAAGTGATGTCAGATGGAAGAACCGTAGATTGTTCCCAGACGAAAACCCACCTTACTATGACCCGGCTGGGATTCGAACCCCGATCTTTCGCCTGATGCTAAGCCTTCTTGCTTCAAATGCCCCCGCCTTTATCCACTCGGTCATAGCACCGGTTGTAGGGAACAGTGATGTTCTAATTGCACAAAGGAGAGCGTAATTAAATGACACATTTATACTTTTCAAGAAGTGATATATATGTACAACATGGAAACCTATCAAGGAACGCCAAAACTAACATAGCTGAAAAGATGGCTGTTGATAATCCTGGCAGGGAAAAATAACTCGATAAAGATTCGTCGAATTTACTTTCCTTTTCAAGTGTAGTCTGCTGCCGACCGCAAAGGGGAAATCTCCCCCAAATACATTTAAAAAAAAACAACTGTGACAGAACTTATCTATCATTACGGTAGAGTAAGTCATCGTTGAAATGTCACGTGCTCTTTCATTTGTTAAGAGCTCTATTACCTGATGTATAAAAAGTTTACTAGACTACTTGGCTTGATTATTATGTACACCAAATTGGGTCCTTTAACCTCAAATGGTTACTTTATGGCAACCCCCAAGCTGGGACAGTCTTTTCCAAGTTGGGTTCTGTT
>JAAAJZ020624151.1:0-16499 GCA_010015985.2 Actinopyga echinites | reverse complement strand
TGTCTTAAATTTTCCAGCACGTGCAGTTACTTCAACGAATGTGGAACTTACTGCACATGCACGTGCTGCTCACCGTACCCCTAGAAATAGTCTACTTTCAGACCGGACAGTACTTCCCTAATACCACAGAAATTACTATGACGAGACTTTGCTGACAGTTATTCCAAAGAACACTGTCTCGATAACACTGACCCCGGACAGAATTTCCTAGTAAAAGCTACCCGACGGTCAGAATTTCTAATTGAAAACTGTCTGCCGGACAATTTTCACAGGGGAACAATATTTCCTGTTGCACCGGCGCCGAAAGCTTTGGGTCGACTTGGGCTCTGGGCCCCTCCCCTCCCAAAAAAATGTTTTGAAAACTAGAAGATCTTAGATGCGATTTCCCGGCATCTGAAGTTGATTTGAAAGACTTTATCACCATGGTTACGACATAGACACGGGCGTACGCTATATAACAATCAGGGATGTTAATGTTGTTTTAAAAAAATTTTACCTTTGGCCGCCGACGGGGGGTGATGTTCTGCCCCACGGAACATCCGTCTGTATACTCCCCTGCGTTACAGGAGACTAGAAGCCCTCCCCCATCCCTCGAAAAGCATAAACCTATTTCCTATCCTTGATTGACAACTTGTACAATCGTAAGTTTGACCATTTTGAGCCATGAACAACTATGACCAATCTTATTTGGAAAGGAAGTACAGGATGGGTCGGAAAAAGGTGACTAACGAAGTTTCACGGAAATTTGAAAATAGTGATTCCGAAAAATTCTTGTGTGTGATTTGACCATGCTAGTATAACGAATGGTAGATTTTAGTAAACTACAAGAGAACCAAGCAAAAGCAGTTTTGAAAAATCCCTTCAGTTCAGAAAGGTTTCCATCCACTTTTCACGCGATGCTTCGTACTTATACCTAGAAAGCACCCTCATACATTTTAGTATCCGGTTTTCCTTGCAAGAGTAAGAGGATTTTTAAGTTCTGTTTACATCAGTTTACCACGTGTATTTTACAGATATTAAATACGTTTCAGTTACGTGTCAGTTACGCTCTCATTTGAAAAAAAACCTCCTTTTGCAACTTCTTTTTGTCTATTGCACGTTCCTATAATATTAACGGTTTAAAAACAAACAAAAGTCTTAGGGACTTGATGAAAAACACTCTTACTTGCATTCTTGCCCAATGTTTCAGAGTGTGTCAACAAGTTTGCACCTTAAATTGATTACAGATTTTTTTTTTTAAATGCTTTGGTAGTAATCGTGATCAAATTCCTTCACCGTAAAGCGTCGAAAGTAACTCCTACTATTCAAGTTATGCAGCATTATCCATACTTATTTGTCTTTTCCAATGCGCTTAAGCACAGGTATCTGTCTTATATCTACTCATAACAAACAAATCTCAATCGACTTAGAATTTTGATACGAGAGTATCGTCAGATCCAACAGTCGGTAAGATTTTGATAACATCCTCGAGATTTCAATATAGCTCGTTGACCTTCACGTCTCAAGAAGCATTGGCTTTCATAACACTATGCGGTCCTCATTTTCATACATGTTTTATTGTAGAGACGTCCCCAGGGGTACTGGTGAAAATGTAAATTTAATTTTGGTTTCCCTCTCCTACGACCACACGCGTCTTTACGATTCCTTAACGGTGTATTGGGTCGGTACATCGCTATTATTAACACCTGTTAATGATTTTGTGTTGATGAGAACATGTGACTTCACCATGATATTACATCAGTGTGTAAAAACGTTTGTAGCGATTCTTTCATCTAAGTAAATATTAGTTTATTAAACCGCGGTCCTATTACCTTTAAACCCTTCACGAGGTATCGACGAAAAAACGCTATGTATGGAAAGGCATGGGAGAACCCACAAATAAAATATCATAATTGATAAAGTTTATCCACCTATGCTAACAAAATATAGTGATGGTTCTTCCATGGTGGTACATGAATTTGTGAACACAAGCTATTAATGTATTCTCAATTGAATTATTTCCTCGAGAGCTTGGATAGAAAGCTACCGTAAGAGACTGATTCTTCTTAGAAGCTGCAAAGTCAAACTGACAAAGTACCATAAAATACTTCGAGACTTCAAAATGTTCTATGTCACACACCAAAAATATGGAAGTTAATCTCGTTTATATCATTTCTTACCTCAAAAAGATTGGACGTATCTTTGTCCAGCTTATTAAAGGATAATGCGTCTCGACACGTCTTTCTCCGAATTCCCATTAAAAAATTCCGTTACAGATCTGTCTGCCTGTGACGACTTCCTTTGCCCCACTGTCCTCTTCAGCCGCTGTTCCTTACCCTCAGTTCAGGACTTGCTTTAGTCGATATTTATGGGCATAGTTATGGGGCAGAGCTGGCTCCCCTGAAGGCATTTGGAATGAAACTTTGGTCCAAAATGTCACTCTATGTGTCCCTCGTCCTTGAATTTATAAAAGGGAATTTTTAATTATACAAGAGAAGTAAGTATAGTAAAATGACAAACGGGACATGTTTTATAGAGTCCTAAATATGTCAATGCGGTTGAATGTCATATAAATAAATATTTGCAGTATTGATTTTCTTCACTGAAGTAAGATCAAAGAGCGTAGTGAAAACAACTCATTACCTCACCCTTTTTAAACCCATCGACAACAACCGCCATCGTTCATTTCCGAATATGCCGGAAAATTTGATTTTTTGTGCCTGCGTCGTGTCACCTTTTCTCTGTTACATTATAATGTAGCCCTTCCCCTGTCGCCCCCGCCTTGCCCAAGTTTTAACACCAACACAAGTACCTCTTAATGGGAAATAGAGCGTTTACATTGCATCAATATGAGCATTCAGAAATTATTTTTATCATTATTTCATCATTTAGTCTCACCAGAAGTTCTGTTAATACTTTAACTTTCCTAAAACAGTAAAACAGGATAGACTCAAAAGGGTAACGAATGATGCATCATTTAAAAATCCAAACGCTTGTGTAAACAAATTATTCATGAGCTAAAACCTAATGAATTTTTCTACCAGAACCGTAGTTCTTGAAAATGAACTTACCTGACAAACGTATCATAAATTTCCTATTACTCTATACTTATGAGACGTGCTCTGGAAGACAAGAAAAATTTATCCGGCAGAAAATGGGACCAGAAACAGTTATAGTGTGAAGTTGCACAAAATGAGAAACAAGTTTGATCCCGATAGCGATAACTTTAGGAGAACGTTTCTGCTGTAATAAGTATAGCTTACAAGTTCACTGACGCCGTAGTGGTTCAATGATTCAGTAAACTTGCTATTTTCCCCATTTTATCACCGTATCAAAGAGTACCATAATTTAACGACCCCGTATAATCAGGTCTGTTTAAAAGTCAGCAGTGACCATCAAAATAACGATTTCATTAAAAATTGGAAATACAAATGTGACCAGTTATTGTAATTTATAGTTTGTGAAGGCTTTCAAATGGAAATAATATAAGTACCTCGAGTCACCTCAGTCCTTTAGAAAAACCAAATGATATAGCAGCTAGAATATATTGATAATAAGTGATCTCAATTCAATTACGTTACGCGCACCTAGACACTGGTTTCAAGTTTACGACTTTGTAAGAGTTTCTTTGAAGAACTTTCAGTTTTTTGAAAACCATGTGGTTTTACCAGTTTACTTTCATTACTTTTAACGTTTTCATAAAGAATGGCAGTATTAAATCTACGCATTTAGTTTCGTGTTTAGAAAACCAGATGTGTGTCGTGGTATTTTGATTTCATTTTCAAAATTTGTCAAATGATTTATATGAAAGTGATCTTTTTCTTTTCCCGAAATTTTTAGCAAACGCCGAGGATAGAAGAGGTATAATCAAACTAACCTTGTTTTTGATCATGGTGTTTCTACATCTCACAGTCAACAGAAAATTTCCATGATTGCACAAACTAAGTTATCGGTATCATTGGAATATAAGACCACTTGATATCAAGGACAAATGTCTTTACTCCAATGAGATGATACTTAGTTTGGTATACTTCATCTCATTCCATCTCATTTTATGGAGCAAATCACAAGTTTCATCTCACATATTTCTGTATACTTTATAACAAGTATCTTTTTTTCTTGCTTCATCGAATCATTTAACATCTTCATCCGATGACTCTTCTCTCACTCGTGAAAAGTGGAATTTTGTCTAACATTCATTCTTGTTATTCACCGAAATGTCGAGTAGTTTCCACCATTTCATTCATTCATCACATTCTAGTTAAAATGTCTCTACCTTCTTTAGATCCTCTCATTTTATACTTGATCTACTATGATACGATTTGATTGAACAAGTTTCCGTTCAATTTTGATTCTCATTTTTTATTGCATATTATATATTAATTATACGTGAGGAACGTGGAACATTCTCTCTGCCTTAGAAAATATGGAACATAATCAATCATTGATGTTAAAACGATGTTTCAGAATATGATTAAGTCTAAAATCTTCACAATTTCTTCCTGTCTTTTCATCGCGTAACTCCATCATGTTGTGTAAAACCACTTTACATCATCAAATCATAAAACATGATATTTTCATGATGTCTTTCACTCGTTTCGCATTACTCATTCTGTAGATTTTTCTCTTATCGTTTTATATTTCTTTTACACAACTCCTCCTTACTAACATCAATTTCTGTCCAAGTATTTTCCCTATTAAGCAATTACTTCTTAGTCTGAGTGTCTCTGGAACAAGTTATAATTTGGTGCTGTTGGTACTCTTTAGCGTGGCTAGGGGAATACCAAGTCACATTAGCATCGCCTGAAGCCTACCATGGAACATCAGCAATGTATCATAAATGGACAAGGAAATGAAAGATGTTAGACATTATGATGTCACTTCCTTGATGTTTTTGTCTCCATTTATTCTATCAGCGTGTTAATATCTACGACCGAAAACATTTAATAGTATTTATGTTACTTTAAGATGATTTCAGATGAAAAGCATGGACATAGAATTCACTTCAGAATATGAACTCTTAGGAAAGAGTTTTCAGATATTTCCTGACTTTTTCGGTAGGGTCGTTAGCGGTAATTGTTTCACAAAAATTGATCCATGCATAATAAAGCAATTAATCATTGGTTAATGGAGCGTTAAGAATAAAATATATTTTTTATGTGTTAAAGAGTAAGCAAATCTAAACATTCTGGTGAAGCTTAAACGTTCAGTTCCGTCATTTATTTCTCTAGATATAACCACTTAAAGTTACCACAGGTGCTTCCAAAAATGAATTTGAAGTAAAAAGTGGTGATGTCATCTCCTCCCATAGATAAAATGGATCATATTTTACTGAAAATTTACACCCAGTTTAATCCTTATTCATCTGATGCTACCAGAGTGTATACCAAAGAGTTGAATGAAATTTTGCAACTTTCTTGAATTCAAGGTCAACACAATAATTGATAAAATAAAACAAAGACTGTTTGTTAATGTAAATAGATGACATCACTTCGGTCTGCTTACTTGAAGTTGACTTAAGTAGAAAGAAACTTTTATTTCAAGTGGTAGTATCTTGACAACCGGTTTTTGTAATCGAATGCAAATTTCACTAGAAGGTTTGAATGACCATTGTCCTCGTTTCTATTTCCAAAATAAATATTACCTTAAACCCGACTTTCAATAAATGGACACCAAACTGGAAAATGGTCGCAAAAATTGACAATTCAGGAATCCATACAGCTCTTTAAATGTAACTTTCCCTTTTATTTTACACATATGAATGGACAAATTATCTTTTAGACCGCAAAGGTAAATTTAAATTTAGAACAAAAATCGTTAGACATGGCTTAAATCCATTTCTTTCACCACTATAGAGAATGTATTCCATGCGTAAAACGGTCGTCCCTGTCATAAAACTCTATGTCATAATTTAGAGCAACATCCATTGCAAAAATGAAGATGAAATTTCTTTGGTTCAGTGTTCTGGCCTTCCCAAATGGTTTATGTAGTTCTGTCGATATTTGTACATTATGTGAGGGATAGTTATGAACTTTCTACTGCTACTTTCAAAGAATGTTGAAGTTAGCTAGTGTATAAGTTGTCAAAGAAATTATAAAGACATTGTCAATAGCTCTCGTGTTATATTTGTGATGTTAGTAGATAAGTTAGCTCATTTTCTACCACAATCGACTCAACGAGTAGGGGTAATTTCAGAACTTCTAAAAACGGTGTTTTATTGCCTTGCAACTTTAGGCAAACCGTTAAGTGATATTTTACACGACGTTCTCATTTGTCACGCTACTTGCTATTTTTAAGTTGCTAATCGGTCTTTACGGCTTTCTATTACTTTTCAGCCGGTTACTGTAAAAACCATTGTGCGTTCAGAACGGGAGGCGCATGCGTGTACTGTAGAAGACCATGTAAGCATCTATGTGTTCCTTTTTTCTTCTGCTTTTTACCCCTTCGATTTTAAAATCACTTTCAAAATGATCTTGTCCATTTCATTCTATCATATATATGGCAAACGTTGCATAGATATAGTGATAGGTTTGGAAGGTATATATACAGAGCATTAGCAAGGGACAATTTGACGAAAAGTTATGAATACACTTTGCATGAAAAATCATTAGGAGTGATTCCGAGTGAAACTCCACATTTACAAGTTACCTGTATACTTTATTGACACGGAAATGACGCACGTCACTTCTAGTAGCCTAATGGTAGACAACAGGTTCGTTTCGTGTGTTTGTGTTACATGTGTTTCATGCATAGACAGGTATAGGGAAAAGGTCATCATTTGGTTGATAAACGTGCCAGATCACTTTCAGTCCTTTTGTAGCCAGTGAAAGTGATTTCTTTGCTGGGTTTGAACACCAAAACACGAGGTTACGAAAAACAGTCCGATTAAAAAGAAATTGCCTCGTTGGAAATGTCTCGTTAGTCTAAATTTAGTTTGTATTAATGAATGGTCTCCACAGTAACCAAGCTACTATGCCACGATTTAAATGCTGCTGGTGCTCTACTACCGGTAATGATTAATTAATAGGTTTACGAGTAAATTGTAGACTGCATAAGTCTGACGAAGTGCAAATACAAGTCCCACTCAAGAAAGGTGCTAGTCCATTTCCGATACCAATAAATTACTTCCGGCATTGTGTGCTCTGTCCAAACGAAATCAATACTATGACGTCTTCTGTGCAACGTACAATTATAACTACCGTTCTTGTGACGTCATTCTTCGTCATGCAAGATTGTTAGTTCTGTAACTCTTCATTACGTAACTTGACGTAGTGTAAACGTGTAAGTCTCCACATCCGTTCGACAGGAAACACGGTCAAAGAATAAATTAATGATTTACATGTACACCAGTAACAAAATAATCTTAGTGGTAAAACTTTGGGCTTTGCAGTTCATATGTTTACTGTCACATGTATAAGGCAATAGATGTAAACGTTATCGATATTAACCTTAACGGTAATAAGTAGCCACCCAAACGTCTTTTGAAATAAGCCCGACAAATAGTGTATATTAAAGGTACACCAAAGAAATATCTTGCATAAATGTGACCATTCATTGTTAAGCATTTTGTCACATGGTTTCAAGGGACATGACATGAGTTAAAATAGAGCTATGTGACATTCAGAGTACGGCGACTGGTCCTTTAAAGAGCACCGTGTGGTTGTTTCAACCTAGTTTTGAAAGACCGTTGGAAATTTTTTGAAGTCGAACTGTTACTTCTTCTCAATGGTATGTCCCGATGGTTCTCTGCACATTCTTAAAGACTAATAAAAGAGACATCTTGCATAACTTGACAATAAATTCATACATAAATTTCTTGTGATTTCGCATAGGCCGGGGTATTTCAATTCACTTTTGATGGCTGTCCACACACTTCACACAGTCGCAGGGTTCTGTCTTCAACTTCATCTAACTAACTAACTCAACTGATAGTATATAAACCTAGTTTTGGGTTTCCGCACGCAGTGGAAGATAGTTCCCAGAACTTTTCAGAAAAAAAACTGCAATAGCTCATGCCTAGGTAGATTACGGTTGTAAGGGAAGGAAGAATAGGCGGTGTTACCCAGGAAAAATAAAATTTTTGAAAATATTATTTGAAATCGTCAATTTTAAGCATAAGGAAAAGCCGGTTTTCATTTGACAGTTCAAACTTATTTGTAAGGTTAGTTCCCAGAAAAAGTGCGTTTCGTTACCCATCCTCCCTACTGTTTTAAATCTCAGACAAAAATACCTTGAACCGCAAAGTAAATAGCTTTAAGAAACGTGTAAAACCTAAAGGATACTCTCGTTAGAACATGAACCGGTCATAACCCAGATACTAAAACGCCGGACAAACATGAATACATTTGTTTAAAAAATGATGGTACAAATCAGTCAAAAACATTTTCTTAATGCTGTTTCTGCATTGTAGTTGTGATCAATCGGTGAATTATAAAATGGGTCCAAAGGGTAGGTTTGTGAAGTGGATAAAACATTACTGCTTGCCTATTTGCATGTGTTACAATGTAGTATGTACACATTGCACAGGAATGGAAGTAACAAATACAAATTTTACATAATTATGTGCAATGTATGTCCCTATCTTTGCAATTTAGACCCTCGGTTTCTTATCTGGCTGTAACACTTAGAAGCTAATTTAAATTCTGAGTTAACAACAGAAATAGCAATATCATGTGCTATGCACTTTTATGTTAGTAGAATATAGCTGTGTGTGGTATGAAGACACTTTTTTCGAAACGTTTGTAATTTTGGATATAATTACAGAGCTGTACAGAGGTATTAGACAGCTCAATAAAATCACCTTTGTATCTGTAGAGTGGAATTACTAAGAGACCATACTTTGGTATTAAAAGTTCTACTTCCGTATTTAACAAAGTATGTGGCATAACTCATGACCTTTTGAAAGTAATATTTCACCATTTTTCCCCTTCTTATATGGCTTTATAATTCTCAATTTTCATGTAACTTCCTTCACTCAGGATTATCCCCTGCTGGAAAACTCTGATGAAATGGATGGGAAAAGAAAATGTCCATTTGATCCAACACAGCAAAGCACAGCATTATTTGCAGGTATAGTATTACTAGTATTGAAATCTGATTCTCTATGCTATGTTTAGCAGATCCTATCATCTTTCATTGAAGTCAGAATTTGAGAAGGAGGGTATAAATACTGACAGAATCAACAGTATGCTGGTGTGATTCTGCATAAATTGTAACTAAGTACTCTATGCCTTGTGTTACATATATATGTTCAGCTGTTTGAAACAAGAATAACTTGCTGTAGGACTGAAACCAAACAATTCGCCTAGTAGAGACAAAATATAAAGAGACTCTTTATCACATCAGAAAACTTTTCCTAGATTACAATGCTAACAGTATGAAACATCAATCCTAGTTTAAGATTTTGGATTGTGTGTACTTCTGGGAGTTGGGAGGGGGAGGATGGAGCGCTCTCAGGGAGTGTGGGGGCTGGGGGCCTTCAGGGAGTTCAAGCCTAAAGGAGTTCCCAAAGTTAAACATTGTTTATTAGATACATCTACAAAATCCCCTTAATCATTATCTTACCCTTAGCTATTTCCATGAAATACTTTGGCTTGATGTCCAGTGTTACAATCAGCTATGAAATCTTGTGTATGGGCCCATACATTCTACACATTCAGTCATTCACACTTAAAAACATATGTAGAATATCTGGGAGTACGAGACAAGCATAGGCATGGACTTTTGATACTTTGTATAGGTTGTGTTCAAGTGACTTCCCATAGCCTGATTATGTGGATTATTCAGAGCAAACTGTGTGTATTTTGATTTGGATATCCTCACCTTCTCTATCATCAGTCTAACATCTTTCATTATTAAAAGATCCAAGATTGCAAAATTAAACCTTATTATGATGTCTAAGTGTCTGGAAACACCTGCCTGCCAAAATGTAGACCACAATTACAGCAACAGTAAATGACAATGAGGTCACATTGGTGACTCATTCATATATAATAATATATGGATTGAGGAAGGTTCAGCTAATCAATACCACAAATGACTTCCCCCCATTGGATAGCATTTGGCAAGAGTAAGGCAGCATATGTGATTTGTACATGTATGTCCTCAAGTCCACCAGTGAAACTGAGGTTCATGTATTTGTTTCTTCATGAAGTTGATTAACTCCTATAAGTGTGTTTCATTAAAAACATGGAGCAAGGTTGTGGCAGGTTTGAGCAAAGACGTGTGAAGACTAGGCCTATAGTTTCAAAAGTATGCAGGGTGGTTGTCATTTTTGCCACTGTGTAATGAAATGTCCTTTCCCAGAATTAATTTGTGTTCTTGCAGTTTCATCAGTCCTCCCTTATTAAGCAGAGATGTTAACATTATCATGGGGATCAAGAAAAGTTTCATTTAATTGAAGAAAGAGTGTAGTGAATTGGTATTCTTTCCCTCAGACACCCCAACTTTTTGACCACTTTTTACTGTTTCCTTTTCAATGCAATGAAATAATCCGGACTGTAAGTAAGTCTGCTTGTTGGTTTATTCCTACAGATGGGGCCTTATACACAGCAACAGTAGGAGACGCTGCTGGACGGGACTCGGTCATCTACAGAAGCCGTGTGGGCAACTCAGATATTGTAGAACTTGAAAGTAAAGAAATCGATGCCACATGGTTTAACTGTGAGTATCCTACCTTGATAACCTTGGTTATATTATCCCCTGGAAATAGCTAAGCAAAGGTAAAGGTTCAATCATTTGACCCTCTTGACTTTTTAAAAGTAAATCCGGCTCTTTTTTCTTTGAAGTATTTAGCCTACTCGGTTTTATCTCAGACCTTGCTCAAATAAGAATTTGTTTACATTTACATATGATTCAACCAGTGCAAAGCCTCAAATGAAACTGTATTCAAAACATTCCCTAGTAGGCCTTTGTCCGTTTCCAACGTAAAACACAATGGAATGGTTTGGAAATGAATGTTTGATTTTGTTGGATTGTTTAAATTGGATAAGGGTCCTAAAGACAAAATCTGACCTCATTTAGAAGATGTTGTTTGACTTTTCCCTGTTACTTAGCTTTGTTTCCAGTTTGTAGAACTGTGCTTCTGTTTTATTAAGATCTTATGAAAATGAAATTAAACCTAAGGATCAAAAGTGCTCACTCTGTTTAGCTTATATAGTCCACTTATGACTTTTGTGTAAAGAACAATGTTCCGGTATTATATTGACATTTTCCAGGATTGATCCATACGTGTGCGAGTCACATGAGGAATCAGATATCAACAGAGAAGGGAGTGGGTGGTTACTATCTTGAATGGGTGAGAAACCAGTGGACTGATCTTTATCAGCTTCCAGTTTTTGTGGAAAAAAGAATAATTTAAATCCAAGTCAGTGCTTTTGTCAATAAATAAAAATCAGTAGTGGGCTAAAATTTGGATGTGCTTTCCAGCAGAAAGGCTTAAAGGGCATCATGAGTTACCCTATCCTTATGTGGGAGTATTTATAGTTGACTCTGTCATATCCCACCTTCATCACCAGTCTCTTTCATAATCACAATTTTAAAAAAACCATAGCATAATCTTGCATTAATCAAGCATTTTCCGGACTTAAGATTTATTCCCATGAGTAGAAACAACCTAATCATGGTGTGTTAATTGAAAATTGTAGCCAATGTGTGTGCCCTTTAGGAAAGCAAAACTGAACAGCAAAACCAAAATTCCTAAATTTAATTTCTAAAATTTGCCTTTGGTTTTGAAAACGAGACATCTGTGCAGGTATGCCGGTGTAGTCAGCATATCTATGTGCTGGAATTCAGATAATTGCTTGGCTTGCTTAGTCCTGTAAAACAGGAAATAATATCTAGTATTTGCAGTTAGATAACTTTATAAGTTGCAGTCATGAATGAACAGGTTCAAGTTTATATGTCACCATTACTTAATTAATAATCAACTTGAGACATTAAGGAATTTGAGTAACATTGCATTGTAATTTAAACCATGAAGTGGTGGTAAGTATACAGTGGGTAGTTGATCATATTTGTAACAAATAAATGTCAACTGGAGTTATATTTTCCATTTCCTTTAGCTCCCATTTTCATTGAGTCCTTTGAAGTAGAGAATTGGGTACTGGTATTCTTCCGAGAGGTGGCTATAGAGCATACTAGTTCTGGAGATGTAAGTCCTCCTCGATGTTGATATTTTTTTTCAGAGTAGTTAAAAATTAAGGACACTTCCATCTAACATTTAAATGGAAATTATATAAAAGCTTTTGTTGTAAATGGTTGGGTTAACAAACCCAAACTGTAACAAACCCATACTGTAAGGATAATAGAGGGAGCCCTTTCACTCTAATGAGAAACTCATGACAATGTTCTGTCAAAGTACTTCCTTTTCAAACTGGGGATTACTTCCTGTTACGGTACACAATGGACATTGACTGTCAAAAAAGTTCATTTGTACATTTATCTGCTTTAAAAGTGAAAGTTGGCCTAAATAAGATGAAATGCAAAACTTCCAAATGTGAAAAGTTATGTTTACAACAGGTGCCATTTCCACCAATCCACCATATGTAACAGTCCACATTGAGTGTTTTGAGATATTGTGGTTAAGCAGGTTTGTTTGAAGAAGATTAAGAGTTTTTTTTATCAGTTGTGGGCAACTGGTTTGCAGTGGAAGCTGTGTAGAAAGCTGTGTAACTCTGTCAACATCCAAGTACTGTTTTTGAGTGTTTGGAGAAAAAAGAATTTGAGATTGAGGACTTTGTAAGCAATTAGAAGTTTGAAATAGATTATTGATCAACTTCTCAGTACAAGTTTCAGTTATTACTATTGGGACAGCCCTCTGATGGTTTGGTGTCAGTTTGCCATTATCAACAGAGAAGGGTCACATGACATGTGCCAGATAACACAAAGTTCAGACTGTAACAAAAGTTGACAAACAATTTTGATTTCAGTCTCAGATTACAAAAAATATCTCAAGGAGACTGTATACCTCAGTAATCTTCGTATTTTGCTCCCTGAGACAAAACAATGGTAGAAAAGGGCCAATTGTTAGTTAATAACGTCCCCTACGTTAAATGGTGAGGTGACTGCTCTTAAAACAACTTGACCTCAATTGTAGAGGTCAGGGGTTTGTTTGGTTTAAAATCCCTTGGAGGCAATGGAAGATTATTTTGTTATGCCAACTCTGTCTCTCAGCATGTCTAGCTGTGTTGTTCATGTATGGCGTGGTTGAGTGAAGAAGGCTACGTGATTTATGTATGGCCCTGTTACTAGGAAATATTCAAACACATGTCAGGGTGTAAACTTGTCAATCTGTTGAAAAGTGATGTTTGTGGAAAATGCATACTTTTTCCGATTTGTGAAGAAATGTTTATGGTGTTTAAAGAAAAGTTGGAAAGGTAAGGATATAAGACTGCAATCTGCAATTATGTAGGTTATATTCAATAGATTCCAAACAGTAAGATGAACTTGGGCATTCCTTAACACAAAATGGTGAAGTACAGCATAAAGAAGTCCCACTGATGAATTCCAAACAGAATACAGGGCTTGAATAAGAAAGTTTGCAAAAGAAATAAACTGTAGTAAAAACGATCCTAGCTTCAAAATGTTACTATTGTAATAAAATTATTAGTCCTGAAAAATGACCTGGGTAGGGGCACTTGTCCACACTGATTTTATGTAATGGTGATTCATGGTTTGTCAACCTTTGCTGGAGTGAGTGAAGACTTGAACGAGAGAACTCAACCCATCTGCTGTACTGCTAGGTAATTTTCTCATACTATGGATAATTTACTCACCTTAGCTCATGAAAAAACTCAAATTATTGCTTTCAGGCAGTTTTTGAAACGGTAATTCGGAACTTAGTGAATTATTTCTCCTTTAAGTAACAAAAATGATTGAAAATTGAGTTGTTTTTCTTTGTCATGTTATCTTTTGCCAGGCAATCTATGCCAGAGTTGCTAAGGTATGCAAGTCTGACAGTGGTGGGCTCTACATTCTGGAGGAGAAGTGGACAACATACCAGAAAGCACGCCTTAACTGTTCCTTCCCGGGAGCATACCCATTCTACTTCAACTACCTTCGTAAGTTTTCCATTTAGCCTAACAGCTAGAATGAGTATATTCACTAACCATTCAGCTGTTTAAGGATGGTGTAGGTTAGGCTGCCATGTTTTTTTGTAGAGCTGTAAACCAGGGAGCTGGAGGTAATCTTGTCCAAAAACTATTTGTGTTGAGGTACTTACGAATGATCACAAGTTTACATTGCCATGGCTTAGACTTTAAAACCTGTTTTTGAGTTCATACTACCTGTGCATATTACTGATTTGTTTTCATTTACAACTGTCTTTTCTACAGAGGATGTGTGGATGGTTGGTGAAGGGGAGAACAGAATGTTTTATGGAGTCTTTAGTACTGGAGAGTAAGTCTTACATTCTTTACACTTTTGGTCTAATACCCGACCCCCACCCTTCCATAGTCAGGAAATAAAAGATTTCTTTGAACTGGGACAGTGACAACGTTATTTGTGGAGATCCCTTCTGGAGCATGGAATGGGTGGGATGGGGTTGGTAATGTAGTCCACCAATAATTTGGTTTGGGCAATGGGACATCTTCTGCCCCACCCCTGAACATCTTGAAATGAATGAATATAAATATGCGGCTGAAATTTGTGATTGTGGATGCATTTTGTCATCACCAGATCACTGATTATCACATTGCTGTGGTCCTTTTACCAAATGCAGGGCACCTATTCATTCACAAACAGCTGTAAGCTACATTTACATGCATTTTATGTATATATCATACTGAATGGTTGGTCCCTGCTATGTGTAGCACAAAACTCTTCCCTTGCCTCTGTCTTTTAATTATAAAACAGCTGCAAGAATGACATTTACAGTAGACAATACTCTTTCCTTGCTACATAATCCCACCTAGAATAATTTCTTCATCTCGTCTTCCTGTTCCGCTTCTTTTGTAAAGACATGAAATTCCTGGATCAGCTATATGTGTTTTCCATATGCAAGATCTCCGACGCATCTTTGAGGAAGGAGAATTCAAAGAGATGAGGAATGGTATCTTCTACACTGTTCATAAGGATCAGGAACCAGTACCCAGACCAGGGAATGTAAGTGCTAGTGATGCTTGTAACATTTCCATCCCTTGTATGATATTTTCTAATTTTAGTACCAGTAATGGCTAAGGGTTTGGGTGGGTTGAATGGCGAAACAACTGTCATCTAGTCATGATATAACCACCCTTAACTGCCTGAAATGCCATTTCCCTTGGTGCATTGTTGTGATATGGAAGTAAAAATGGTGCAGAATATCTTATTGTCCCTCACTTTTATAGTTTAAAGTTTACTGCGTATGCTCCATCAAAAAGGTTGGTAGTCTATGAGGCTGTTGTTATGTTATAAATCATTGCTTATGCTTTAGAGGGCCCTAAAGAGCTAGTTTGCCGGAGAAGATGAAGGCAATGAACTCTACTCCAAAGTCAAACCTGTAAAACTACCTGATGTTATTGGAAAAAGCAGAGAGTATCATGAGTATCATATTTTAATTTATGGCCTCAGTGGGTGAATATTGAATAAAGGTCACAGATGTCCCTTGACTGGTTGGTTGATAGTAGGGGCAAAGTACTTTTCAGTCAAAATTGAAGATTTTGTACCACGACTCTTGAAAGAATATAATTATTTACAAAATGGGAAGGAGTGCGGACAGATTGTTCAAAGATCGCCCTCTACATAACCTCCCCTTCTTCTCCTACCATGGCCAGTCTTTTAACAGAGGTATTGTTCTTCTTGTAGCTTTCAGTACTAGTCATGATTTTTCAATGACTGCAATGTTTTTGCATTCTCTTCCTGTCCAGTGTTCTATAGATTCCAAGCTGTCGTCGGATGATAGTTTGAAGTTCATCATTGGACGCCCGCTGATGGACCAAGCAGTGCCCAGTTACGGGGACCCCTATCCTATTTTTGATTTGACAAGAGCTGATTACAGACTATCTCAGATTGCTGTCTATGAACAGAAGGGCAAAGAACCAGAGCCATACAGGGTTATTTTTATCGGAACAGGTAAGGGATGCCAAAAATACTTAGTAATAATAATATGCTGCATTAAGGAAACCCTGTTCACTTGCCTAAGAGTGTATGATAGTGTGAACAGTATGCACAAACACATAGAGAATAATACTAATAAACAACATTAGAACAGGTAAGTCTTTAAGGATTTCTTAAAACTCCAGACAGACGGTATGTGACGTGGTGAAGAGTTTCATTCCCTTCTTTGCTAGTCCGGTTGTATCTTTGTTCAGTTCATGGAAAGAATATGTTAAGGGAGTTACAGGGATCGAAATAACCGGCAGCACCACAGCTATTGCTGTGATGCCCCCACTGATTGCATCGGTGCCCTATGGAAATGCCCCATTGAAATAGAGCACACCCACAGCCATTCTGCAATTTCTGCTAATTTTGGCTGTACCCTTCCTGAATCTTATTTTGAGCCCTGGAATTGTGCCACTTTCAGAGAATATTCCCACTTTTAC
>JAAAJZ020623047.1:0-11318 GCA_010015985.2 Actinopyga echinites | reverse complement strand
GGACGTAAGGGGTATTCAAACCTGTTAAAACTAGTTGGGGACATTTAAAATACAGTTGTGCTTTATGATTAAGTCAATGGTACTAGCTAAAATATCATCACTTGTTTCCTGTGAAACCGCTTATTCAATTTGGAAAAATGTTTGTATACTTCAAATTCCAAAGACATGAAAGTAATTATAACACTTCTTCGGTTATGAATATGTTCAACAGGCATATAGCAAATATCAGTTGATTAAATGTTCTTTGAAGTTTTACCACGTTATTTCAGACCTTATGACAGAATCTGAACAAGTTAGACAGATACCGATTTCAGAGTTCTGTAAAACTCTTTCCAAATTTTCTCAAAAACTGTGTAAAACAAGAATCTAACAAATGAAGGACAAAATACACCTTCAAGGGAACGTTAAGGAAATGGTTACTATAGAAAGCTTGAGGGGTGCAACTAAAGCACCAAAAATGTAAGAAAAATTACAAAGCCGGCCAAAAAACAATACCCACACAGGATCTGCAGAGTTTAAGCAGTTACCAGCTCAGCAAAGAGTTATATAAAAGCACCAAATAAGGAAAATCTTTTGATAAGGGCCTGATGGAGTACAAAAGATCGAAATTCTTACCTTGTCTTTTCTTTCGAGAGTGTTTTTCCGGCATTCCTGTGACTGTAGTAACGAGGAAAAAGAGCCAACATTCCAGTCACATAGAGAGAATGCAATTAAAAGAAACTCGGACAATGATTTCAAAACACGTTTACAGCAAAAATAGTTTGATATTACACCCAAAACCTTGAAAATGTTCTGGAACGTCTCTAACTCTTAGGAATATACCCAAACAGAATAAAATTAAAGATGAGTTAATAACGTAACTTTCTGAATACAGAAAAACTCTTTTCAGCTGAGAACTTAACTGCAATCAAGACCAATATTGATGTAACTACATAGTGCGAAATGTTTTTTGCCAACTCGTTAACACACTTGAATGATTTGGAATGATGGATTGTGTTATATTACGTGAAGTAACGTGTTTTCTCTCTCCTCACTCATCCACAACACTTCCTAACACCCACATCAGTGTCTGCAAGATATGCCTATGGAGTATGAGATGGAATTTAAAAAAAAACCCGTTTTCGCTGTTCTGAAATTTCGATAAACAAACAAGTCACATTATCTCCAGGGCCGGATCCAGGATCCTTGAAAGGGGCGTGGCTTTCAGTGATCGCCATCCTGGGGGAGGGGTCTAAGGAGTGGAGGTGTTGCCCTCCCCTTTGTAAAAATTTTGAATAATTAATTACCCTCAGATGCAATCTAGTACAACATTCAGCATCACTTGAGGTCAAAATAGAATATTTTTCATTTTGGGGTTAGTGTGTTTAGTCTGTCCGATATTTTAACGAGGCGTACAAACATTCAAAATTGGAGATGAAGTGAGAAATTTAGCTACTTTATCGTTGCTTTGCATGCTGATTTTGTAACCACACAGCTAATTGTTAGAGCGAGAACGCACTTTATCTGTATCTATTTTTTCAAATTTTTGACTCTCTGAGAATAAATGTTATTACGTTTTTTTAAGGACTGTAGTAAAATACCATTGCAAACTTTTACAATTAAACTTACTTGATACGTAAATTTCTACTGTGATAAATGGGTAAACTGGTTTAAATTGCCTGAGGTAGGCTTTAATGGTGGCGGTAGTGGTGTAAAGACCAGCGAAAGGCAGCAGTAGCACCATTCGGCCATTTCAAGGTACCCTCGATAACCCGTTCAGCTTATAGTTAACGTGGATCACTTAGAAAAAAGCCTCTTGCCTAAGGGTGCACCTTGAGTAGAACCAGGACATCACAAACTGTGTGCATTAGTTTTGTACTCTCTCACTAACCTTCTACTAAATAAAGGGCTAACGGTATGGGTAAGATTTGTAATAATAAATTTCTTTGCACATATAAATGTAGACTGAATGTAACATTATAAACTATTGGACAGAGAAGGCAATTTATTTGTTTTTTTAGTACACAAACCTTCTCTTCTACGTCTTGTCCTCTCAGCGTTTGCTACTCTGTGTTCTCTCAATAGCTCACACAGACTTTTTGTTGGCTCTGAAAAAAAAGAACACATCTCTAATTTGTTCTTAGAATCCGCATGAGAACTGCTTTCTTATAAAGCCTTCGTTTTACAGTCGCCTTCAACATGATAATGAAAGATCTTCAATATGTATTCTTCCATCTGTATACCCATCAATTAAAACCTGATTCATAATTGTCAACTTTTGGTTGTTCAGTTCTTCACAATCATATTAATTTGCATTGCAATATAGGAAAGATTTTCTTGTCTCAATCGAATTAAAGAAATCACAGTGATCCGCCCATCGGGAATAACCTAAGAGAAAAAATGAAAACGTCTATCAATTTAGTCGTTCGTTCCATAACACACGATACTCAGAACTAGCATTGGTAATTTTGTTATAAAAATCGCCATCTGTCCTTTTGTATATAATGGGAATTTTTATCTACTCGTAGTTAGAGAACATATTCAATTGTGTTTCCAGTTCAAGCTTTTATTATTTAAGTTTATTTACCATGTTTGAGCTTTATCCTGTCTCCAAAGGATCTTGAACTGCTGGCCATTACTGTCCGATCAATTCAACTCAAAGCAACAAAGCCATGGCTACGGCTTGAGCAATCGTTACATTTATTGAGAGTACCCGCATTTCTTACTTTAAGTGTTGTCCATTTTACCATATTTGATTCCAGTTTAAGAAAAAGCTTTAGAGTTCATTGTGCTGCAACGCTATTTTACAAATATCTCACCTTCTACTTCTATCGGTGGTGCTGGATTACCTGTTTTGAAATAAAGAGTAGAGAAAGTAAATGGCTTCATCAATTGATGAATGACATTCGAGTTGGTCTGCAAAGAATTTTTTCAGTTTGATGACAGCTCCACAAAGAATTGAAGGCGACCGGTTCAGTGTTCCCTAAAACGTGTCCTAGTTTTCTACAAAACGATAACTGCTTCCGCTCAATGACTGTAGATTAACGACATTACAAAGCATATTAAAACGAAGTAACTAAAGAGGCATACATTAAGGATTAGCTCATTGTAGACACGCTCTTTAAGTTGCTCGCTCTCTCAGGGTTCCAAAGATCATTTTCGTATTCTGCGAAATCGTTTTCAAACAAAATGAACCGACAACACCATACGATATAAAACAAGTTTTATGCATTATTCATTATTCACAATTTTAAAAAGGGTCTTCCCTTCAGTAAAACGTGACCTTGAAAAGCTTCTATAACACAGCTCAGCTAATTTAATTAACGTTAAGTACCAAAGTCAATAATGGCAATCTTGCAACCAATGTACCTGAAAAGATAATCACTGTACCTTTCGAAAACATTTCAAGCAGACAGTATTGTTACCATTTTCTACTTTAAAGGAGGTGATGCATTAACATGTGAAAGCTATTTCGGTTTTAATCAGTCATTAGCAGTACAGAGAACTTCTTTAAATGCATACCTTCATCAGCGGGACAATGGGGTACTTCATCCCACCACAGAGGAATCTTTGCACCCTCCTGCCAACATCGCTGGAAGTACAAGTCCATGATCGAGCAAGACAGGGATGCAATTTTGGATACACAGACGTCCATCACACAGGACTCATAGAAATCTTGAGGATCCAGGAAATCATAGCATTCCGAAAATGGGCCTTTTAGAGATAAAATGGAGAAACGTAAAAAGCGGAATACAAAAGTAAACTGTCGTTTTAACAAATTTTTCCTTGCAATTAGTTAGTCTAGGAAAAGAGTTCCAACAGATAGTAAATGAACACTTTAATATCTGATGGAGTTCAACGTCTGAAAATGTTGCGTTCACACGATTTTCAAAGCTTCATCTTCTGTTATCCCAAATGACCTTCGCCCTTCCCTCAAGACGATATTGTTTAACTTGTATCTAATAGCATCCAATTCAATATTTAGAAGAAATTCTGACAAATTATCTTGGGGCAACTATTAACAACCTTCGACATACAAAGAAAATTTTCAGCAGAAAAGACGTGTGACATTCACCTATGACTTATGGGATCTAAGGGGTAATCTGACTTTTGTGGTAAATCGTGCACACAAATTTGAGTTGTTGTGATCTCTCATGACGTTTAATGACACACTACCTTAACTACCGGCTAGTTCGCTTGTATTCAGCATATACATCAAAACATCAAGAATGAAATCTTAAAGGAACGCTTTCCTTCTATATCGTACGAATAAACTACTCAAGCATTAACCTAAGATAACTATTTATGTTTATTGACCCTAAATGGAAATCCATAGGAATTTCTATTTAGTATGGGTCAAGGGTACACTGGGTGTCACATAAGTCATTTTATCCATTTGTTAGATTTCATGTACCGGCTGATATGTCTCTGGCTATTCAAGGTAGCCTTCCAACCTCCAAAATATGTATGACATTTTAACTTTTTAGTTATAACTTTTTAGTTCATACCTGTATGAAGACCTTCCGGTTTTTTCTTTCAGAAACTACTTCCTCCACCACGTTTTCACAAGGCCCTAGTGACCTTTCACGTTCTCCCAAAGTTGTAGGTTTTGTATATTCATCATCCGCCATCCATGAATAATTGACAAGGAACTGGACGGATTTCTTTCCAACTGCATGAATTTTGAAGTTTTGAAGTAGCCCTCTCTATAAACTTACCTTGGGTCACTAGTCGGTGGGTCGATCCCGTATGCCTGACTAAATACATTATCAAACCTAGAGCGAAATATTGGGTCCACATCCCGGCTATGAGCTCAGAGGGTTTATAGAAATTCACTTTGAAGGAGATTATGGCTGTCGAGCCGTAAAAGTTCACGGTTTTACGCCACCTTGGAAATGAGTTAGAGCTCACCTTATATACTTTCATTACTACGGCGAATAATATAATCTGTATCAATATCCATATTGTTTATTATTGGTGAAGACAGTCAGAGGCATGGGAAGCTAAGACGAGAGGGTTAGAAGGTGACCAGAGCCCTCTGCAGTGGGGATAAACCAAGCTTTCTCTGCCGGATGGGACAGGGGGCAGGATCCCACCTTAGAGACCCTCGTACGATTTAGTGGCAAACTAGCGAAAGCTTGGGGAATGGTTCATCGGCAATACGAATGAGCACTACACTTACCAGTATGTAATGCAAAGAACGATTCAGTAGAACGACTTGTTTCTTTAGAAAGTGTGAGGGGACAATTTCTTACCTAGAAGGGAAGAGGCAACTGCCTCCTTTGCCTCAAGCTGCGTTATCTGACTTCCCAGTCTTTGCATTTGTCTTGTTGCACTGAATAGGTAAAGACTGATTCAGTCTTTTTCATATTACTCCGGTGGTTTGATCAGGGGTCAATAAAGCAGCAAAGCATGAGAACAAAAACAGTAAACCAATGTGACGGCTGACAGACATCATGTTTGACAAAGTTTATAGTAAAAAAAAAATGAAAAAATACCCAGGCAGGATCGGTGTCTTCTGACAGGAGGGTCGTGGTCCTTTGTTACAGGAATATTCCTAACACAACTAACACTGGGGGCAAAAAGCCGAGAAAAAGAAATACTGCTAGGGCTCAAGAGATTACTGTTCAAGAGATTACTAATATCTATGCTTAATGGCGTAGATGAAAGGGTGGGTGAAAATGGACAACCTTAAATCGATCTTATCGAAATCGCATACTTGCATTACTAACTGGAATATACGAATGAGGAAATTATCGGGAGGGACAAATTCACAAAATTCAGCTAGCTTACTCTAATTTTCACGAAGTACTGTCAGATTGACTAATCTGGCATAAACTGTCCGTGTTTTAATGGTTCTAAACAGTGTTTTTTAGATTGATCTATTTCTTTTGTATTCTCATTCTCTACTTCTCTCAGAATTTAGTCTTTTTTAAGGGTACGCTTCAAATTTTGTTGTAACTTTTTCAGTATTGGTTGAGTAAATATGTTGGTTCTTATTCTTTAATCTCAGACATAAGCTATTTTATAAGGGTACCCTTCCGTTTTTGATGTACTTTTTCCTACATTGGCTGAATGCTTATCGTGAATCTTGAAATTGGGGTTGGGACATCCCAAACACACCAACCACCGTCTAGCAACTTGCATGCAGCACTGTGATGCCAACGAAATAAGAGAGATCAGCATGACAAGTACGTCATTCATTCATATTATCATTCCTCTTTTATGCATCGTTAAATGGCAATGCAAGGTAACATTTTGACTAGCACCTACAAAATTTGGCCCCACAATGGTGCAACAATATGTTAAACATGAAACCTCTACCGCACTGGAAATAATCCGCTTACATCGATGTCATGATTGTATTGGTTTCCTTCCATTGAAACGAAAACTGTAGAATTTAACTTTTGTTTCCATATGAATCTGCCATCCTACACGATATCATGTGAGCATTTTTAGCAACTTAGATAACCCCATGTTACAAGGATAGCAAGTTGTGACTAGAACATTAGCCAATGATTATTGTTCGAAATTTGCTAGCGTGGCTAGCAAGATATGTTGCCACTTTGCGGCACTCTATCATTACTTGCCTGGATTTCGAATGATCCAGTGACAAAGATTTTTGGCCCATGTATGTTCTGGTGATCCTTCATCACATGGATTTTCTGTTGTTTCGCCCGTTTCACAGGTATCATCATACCTGTAGTCAGCCCCAAATTCTGCTACGGAATTAGCCTGTGGTGACAATACAATAAGAAGCAGGCTTTGAAACGATAAATATCATACTATTTGGTATGCGATGACACTGTCCAGCGACGTACTTAGACTCACTTCTTATGCAAATGCTTCTATGGAACATCATGCCTAAGTAGAAAAATGATTTACCCAACCATCAATGAACAACTGTTTCAAGATTATTTGGCTATTTTAACACGCAAACTTTTACAAAATTGTTACCTCATATCTGCGTTCTGCCCAGTCGTCAACGTTACAAAAAATCGAATATGCCATAAGGATCATCACATATTGTCATATGTTGTATCTCTTCATATATCTTTACTTACAATAGTTCCATCTTGTAACTTGAAATCGTCATTCCCGTCGTCGGTGCATGTACCACACATACCACACGTAAGTCCAAAATGCTCACTGCTGAGGTGTATTTCAGCTTTTTGCACATTGTCGTACAAGACGACAAGGCCAAAGTCGGCGATTATGGTCTAAAAAAACAAAAATCCAATGCAAACGATATTTGAGTATTTACCTCATGAACATAATTTAATAGGTCTAACATATGATTGTGCTGAGCTGGCTTATTACTATGTATCCTTCAAAACTGTAACGGGGCCAGATTTAAGGACTGTGGGGTACCAAAATAATGCTGCTGAAAAGGTCTACATCTGAACTTAGAGTCACATTGAGAAAATATACAAGAAGTTTTCAAACGGCTTTAGACTGCGCCTTAGGAACCACAGTAGACACATAGGAGATAAGTATACGGGAGTGCATAGACACCTCAACCAGGGATTTCTGTAGAAAAACGATGCCAAATATGTTTTCTTCCTCCTTTCACAATCAAAAGTTCACTTCTTGGTCATAGAGTTGTAGAAAAATTTTGAAAGTGGTGACAAACTCTTTTTGTTGAATCTTTTTAATTGATGACAAGAAGAAGTGTTTTGTATTTCTTTCTATTTTCTTTATCTTAGCAGTTAAACTTCTAGTTTTAATTTTTATGTGCATATTCGAAACAACCCTGTATTATTCCAGAAAAAAATCCCAAAATAAAAATCAATTAAATAACTCAAACTTAGCTGATTATTATAGCTTTATCAAAAAGTTTCATTGTGATGACACACATGGGCATCTGTACATCTGCTACACCATTTGTAATCCCCGTATCAAGTTCAATATGATCAATCAGTCAGTGATACATAGGCATGCCCTAATTAAATGACTTTGAAATCACCTGAAACCTATCCAGTCCAAACATGCCATGCAAATGGTATTACTATCATGGAAAATGCTATGCAAAACAATGTAAACAGGATTTCCCATCGTAGCATTATCCTTAATCCCAGTTCGAAAGACCAAATAAAGTCTGCGAAAGTAAACAAACTACATCATGTAGGCCAAGGCTAGACTGTAATGTGCAAAATGTAAAATGAAGCTTTTTTCCTCCCTTTCTGTCACGTTTTGACATGACTGAAAACTTGAAGAGAAACACAGAAACAATTTCCATAATCTCCCAGTTATTCAGGACTAATGACTTTATATACAAATGCTTAGAGGTACAGCACGAATGAAATGCTCTGAGTATACTACAAGTGATTTGAATGTGTAACTGGACATTGATACTGGAACATGTAGTGGTACAGCCCAGACTATGTACTCCAACACTGTTATCCCACCAAACTTGACAACTGACCTACAGTACCCTTCAGAGGTCATGATACAGTATATGCTTCACATCATCATTTGGAAGATCCATGCAGGACTTAGCTTATCGGGCTAGTTTCTGATTTGAGTTTTTGAGTTACACTTGTTCGACATAGAGCTGACAATGTTTCTAAATTTGATTGACATTTCATATTCTTCTGAAAGATTAAAGGAAATAGGTAGTCATCCCAACTTTATTTTGAAAATTTTATCTTCAAAATCTTGCACTTCTCCTCTCATTTCCCTTATTTTTATGATCTTTCTGAACATCAGTACTGCGTAAGTAAGGTGTTATGCTGCAAAATTAAACAAACTTGTCACATTATTAAAAAGAGCCATTCTTGAATTAGGATACCGTGGTATACTGATTCAGTTTTGGTGACTGCATTTTACCTTTAGTAGAGAAATTTCCTTGTTTTCCTTAATTTATACTAGAGTATAATAAAACGTTAATTTACATCCCTATTCCCTCCCTTCAAAATCAAAATTGGGGGAACATTCCAAATCTAAACTGTGTGTACACACTTTGTTCAGCTTTTTGGTTGAGCTCATGCACTGTCTGAATTGTAGTACTAGGTCAGATCAGAATCTTATGGAAAAACACTCCTAGTCCTGAGTGGGTTTAAGTGAAAACTTGAAAATATTACTAATGACAGACTGATGTGAAAATCTACATCATTACTGTTTCTTGTAAGCCTTGCTTTTCAACAGCCAAGCATGTTTTGCTTTGAGGAGAGTCCTTGCGTGCCAGGGAGTTTGCAAATGAATTGGTTAATCATCACACTGAGTGATAACACTATTTGATTTTTGATAATCTTCATAATTCAAGGACATCTGTTATCTCAAGGCACACTTATGGATAAGAGTTAAATCATTAACAAAGATTTTGATGTACAGTATGGTTAAATAAAATTTCTCTGAAGCTAGGTGATAATTTGCTTTACATGTCTGTATTTTTTGCTCATGTACGGCACAGTATACATGTAGATAATGGATGTAAATGGCAATTCTTGAGTTTCTCTGAAATGTGTGATCAGTTTTCTGCATGTCATGAAGAACTTCATTCAATGCATTGTTAGAGAAGGGGGGAGGAGGGCATGACATTGAACTGATGGCCTTTGAACTTTATAGGCTTTGAACTTTATATCGTGACTACATCAGACATCAGCAGCATAATGTGGAAAACCATCTCTAGGCCTGCAGAAAATTGGGAGGATTTGGATAGCACTAACACTCATCTGTGGTCTAGATTGTTTTGTTTTGTTTTGTTTTTTGAGAGCCTCCTTCAACTCCAGCTAAATACATCAATAGGAATTAAAACAAACTTTCATTATTGGTCTTATACATTTTGTATAGGGTTTTTATTATCAGGTCTAGTCTACTGTATTTTTATACTGTAGCTGTATTTCTTGTAGGTTTTTGTTCTTAGACTGCTTTCATCCAATATTCCATGTTTGTCAGATTTGCTGCTTTTTCAAATTTTACTCACTGCATATTTTTATCACTTTTAAAGTGAGCTGGGTATTTGCCTAGTTTCAGTGCTGAATAAAGTTAATTTGGATTCGAATTCCAGAACAGGTGATTGGAATTAACTACAGGTTAATTGTTGTTAGAACCAAGTGGGCCATATAAAGAAGGGTTTTAAAATAATCCTGGTACAGTAGGCTGTACAAAATTGTGCAATGGGTTAACTTGGCCCACCTGTGACTTACTCAGTGCTTCATCTTGATTGACTTGGGTTCTTGGAAGTCAAGTGTCACCATGAAAGTTCCTCCTAGAATTACCTGAATTTACTCTCAAGTAGGGACTTCCAGCTTGGAATTGCAGAGCAACTCCACATTGCTTTAATATAGATCCTACTTGGCATATCTAAATAATGCTCAAAGATTCCTTTTCTGTGTTGGAGAGGTAGTTTAAATTAATATAAATTTATGATCTTTTGGAAGATTTAATCAAGCATTTTAAAAAATGGTTCCTTTAGCCTTTTCCTTTACCATATCATAAAACTTTACTGTCAGTTGGCAGTTGCACTTCTCCAACACTGAAAATGAGGGGCACCTCTGCTATAGAAACATCTTGCTTAAGTGTAGGCAGTGCTTGTACGGTATTGATAATGTATACTCCAAAGGAAGTGGTTGTATTGTATTGTATGGGTACTTGCACTGTCATTTTGGCAGTTGATACATCCTCATTGTAAAGAATTCAAATGTGGACTTCAAATGGTGAACTTTATTCAAAAAGAGTCATCATTCCAGTAGTCACAGGTATTGTACCTGAATCCAAAGATATTATAGCAGCCACAGCCTGGTCACCAGTGCTTTTAATGCATGCCGACTTAAATGCCTTTCACACTGCAAGGCAAGACTTAGTTTTGTAATGTGATTCTTATTTATAACAGAACAGTATGAAGATTGCGAAGATCATTTTCTTGTTTAATTTCAAAGAAATCTTTTTTGTCCCTCAGCAAGAATATCTGTCCTCATAGTTAAGTTACCTCTTCACCCCTCCAGAGATGGTATATTTCGTGTTTACACAAATAATGGTTCATGTTGATGTAACATGTCATTACCAAGTTCTTTCTTGCACCCTTGCATAACCTTTGGATTCATAGTTATGCATGCGTGTTTGTCCTTCCAACTAATCTTGTGATTAAAGGGAAGGAGGACAATTTTTTAAAAGAGGTCACATGACGTGAGATACAGTACTACTTCCTTCTTTATAAATTTGTTTTTACACTACTTGTTCTTTACATTATGTAGTTCAAAGCCCAACTTGAACAAAAACCAGTGACTGATGCCACAAAAATTGCAGCTGATGTGCACTGTCTCGTAAGATATTTTCTGATTGGTTGATACTATAGTATTGTATCGATTTTATTCTTTGTTAGGGTTGACGATTAGGTT
>JAAAJZ020621937.1:0-11318 GCA_010015985.2 Actinopyga echinites | reverse complement strand
CTAACATCATTTTATAAATCAGTCAAAAATGAAAATGACTGGACTTGCCACAAAACCCCCATTAGCAACATCATGGCACCCTTCAGGGTAGAGTTGGCACTCAGTTCCCTTCTACCATATCTCTGTGGACACAGGACAGACGAAGTCTGGGGTAACATATGGTGGAACTGCTCCATGTATGATGCCAACAAGGGTCCAAGGAACCATTAACTGACATCCATGTACCAATATTCTGTCTTTGATGGTACATAGTTGGGCTGAGGCTTACAGTTGGGAAAATGGCAGTGACAAGTTGAATCTAATTTCAATACTTTTTATCCTTCTTGTGAGTTAATTATAATATGCGCAAAAATCATGGAATTTAATTTTTTGTGTGTTGATGAAAATGCCTTGTGCCAGTTGTGTGCCATTCGTGCAGAAGAAAAGCTGACTAAAACACTGAATATATGTTTGGCTGTAGTAAAGCCAAATTCTAGTATAAATTTTTATAGTTTGGCCTTTTTGTACTAAATTTGGCTTACACATGGGCGTTTTTGGCATGTATATATGGAACAAAACAGAAAAAAAACCTTCCAACATCAATTTAATTTTGCAAGTGATTTTGCATTAAAACAAACAGCCCAACATCCTCTACTTATGAGGAAAAAAAAGTTTAAAGTAAAATTAAACGCATGTAAATGTTTTGATGTAATATTATGCCTATGTACAAAAACCATTATGTCGGCGTAGGTCATTCTATCCAAGCACACCAATACTTAAACAAAGCCTCTGTCTAAACTTTTCAAATCAAACCTTGTTCACTCGTTTTTAAAATCGTTCTGACATGGGTCATCCTATCCAAGCATTTCAAACTAAGAGAATTAGACCTGTATGTTACAAAGTCTTGCACACTTACATAACATGCCAAACATAGTGACTGTATGTGGTTAATATATGTACATGTACTGTAGCAGTGTACATAACATTAGGTCTATGGGATATTGTCAGATTGTACAGCCGGCTGTGTTCACTATGTGAGTTGCCGAATATTATGTCGAAAAAAATACTTTTTTGGTCTTTTAAATGTACATACCTTCATGTATTCTGATGTTTTTAGCGTTGTATTTTCACATGCATTATATTTTCTCAAGATGGGCTATTTGATGCCCGACACAATTCAAGGAGGGCAATTGGATGCACACGTTGGGAAGTATCTTTGCTTCCAAGGCAGCCATTTAGGCGGGCATAGGTGATCGCCCAGGTCATATAATCAGGGTCATATGAATTGAATGTGTTGTAGGCCAGTTGCAATCTGTGGAAATTAGTACTGCCAGAAATGTGAGAAGTTCTAAGCCCATCATAGATGCCATTATACAGTGATTTGATTTCCTTAAATCTTGTATATATGGGATGAAGGGGCTTGGGATGAGGTTAAAACTGCCCAGGTTGTACTGTTCCAAAAAGTTTATCGGCAGATCTGGTTTAACTTTTGAAACATTTAAAATTGACCGCATCTTCTTGCTTTACAGTGAAAGGGTATCTGAGAAAAGCCACTGCCTTATTTGCAATGAAGGAATATAAAAAGGCTTCAGACGCATATGATAAGGTGCTAGAACTGGATGCAGATAACAATGTAAGTGAACACCTTGTTATTTTCAACACTTCATTGGAGCATGTGTTTCACGTGAAAGTTGTGTATTCTCAGACATTATAGTAACCAGACTGAATTATAAATGTACAGTTGCTTTATTTAAATGAAAGCCATTGTATGCAGTATTCTTGACACTTTCCAGTGAGGTAATGTGCAGACAAGCTGTGGATACCTAAATTACCTAGTTACCTGTGGATACCTAAGTAAATATACACATTAAATGTTTTCAAGGGAATGCAGTTTATCAAGCCTCGGTGGGGTTTCCTGTGCCCCTCCTTTCACTTCATGTGTATGCAGTTATGTATATTTATACCTTACTTAAGTTTATGTATCTGGGTGATTCCTTAAATAAGGGATCCAACTTGTGACATTTGAGTAAAATTTCCAATTCCAGAATTGAAAGGTTAACAACAAATGTTCTAATTTCAGATTATATATGGGTACTTGAAACATGCAAAGCATGTCAAAAGTTGAAAAAAAAATCAATGGAAAATGTTATGTTTCAAAAAGGGTTCAATTTTCCCATTGTAAATGGGACACCAAACTGAGATTTCTAAAACCTACTATAAACTATTACTTATTTTCCAAAAAGAAGGTGTGCAACATTTTAGATGATTTTTTGGATGACCTTCTATGGAATGTCAATGCAACAATAATGAAGAGATTGGATTATACTTGAAAAATATAATTCTTAAATGTGGGACACCAAATTGTCCCGTTTTACTAAGTGAACATTTTGCTCTCAAAACTGATTTATGCTTATTTGTTTGAAATTTGCAAACTGAGCATTTTCTAGTAGTAACTATAAAGTACAATTGAAGTATATCAGAATACTTGTAAATTTTTACGTTAAATTGTAACTAAATGTAATTAAATGAGATTAGTATTTGCAATGAGACACCAAAATTTACATGTAGTTTTAAAATGGGATATTACACTTTGTTTGCAATGCTCTTCTGTCTTGCAGTTTCAGATTTTGTAAACTGAATGCAGTTTCAAAGTACTATGATAATGCTTCCAAAAAATGCATCTTGCAACTTATTTAAACTTGCAGGTGTCTGGCAGATAAGGTTTAAAAGAAAAACAGGTTACTAGATCTGTCAACTTAACACTTCTTAGTGTCCCATTTACACTGGGAAAAAAATAATCAGTTTTTTGCACGTAACATCATAAGAAGTTAATAACAGGATTTGTTGATTTGAGAGAACGTACAGCAACACTTAAGCTAGGTTCATGCTTCTCTGCTGACCTCACCGCTACACATTTGCAGAGTGTACTCAGCGTAAAGTTTCACACATTCATATTACTCACTTAGCGTGTTCTACTCGCCGACCTCAAATGGACATTTTGTGCAGCCGTGGGATCCGTGGTTCAATCATACATTGCACAGGGTTCCTGCACTTCATGAAAGATTTTTATTCCATAATGACTTTTCCATGACCTTTTCATGACCAGTTCACACAGAATCCATGACTAAAAACTTGTTCTGCAGTGTAAAATTTTAAGGAAAAAAATCGCTTTGCACAATCACTTAAGGGAGGTTACACAACCTTTTCAAAATTCCATGACTTTTCCATGACTTTCAATCACTTTAGCAAAATTCCATGACTTTTCCAGGCCTGGAAAGTGAAAGTAGCATTGCATGACTTTCCCAGGCCGCAGGAACCCTGATTGCAGTGCAGTCTCCAAAATGCAAACGAATGTTTGAACATTTGGCTTTGGTATATCGGTCTCTCAGATATTTCTGTCTGTCTTTCACGGCTGGTAGGATTGAACAGTCAGGCTATAGCAAGCTAAGACTGCCCGCTTCTCTCGTGGTCTCTCTACTCAGCCAGACTACTATTGCACAAATTTGGACATTTTCTTACTGCTTTAAGTAACTGTTCATCCTCCTGTGAGGAAAATGGCTTCTTCTTGGAAGAAGGCATGTTATCTCTGCAACCAAATCAACAGCTGCTTAGTTTTCGATGATTGTACAGTACAGAAGCGTATTTTTAGCTCGCTCATGAGACGCGCAAAGCGGAAAGAGATACAACTTTTCCATTTCAAACAGGTCAGGGATGGATTGTACGCACGTGTATAGGAAACAGATCTATGCGAGCTTCCATACCCAATGCAGATCAGAAATGTACAGCCAAACTTTTGTGAACCCACTCTGTGCAAGTGTGGCGCACAAATTTTCCATTTCGCATTGAGATTTTGGAGAAGTATGAATTGGGCATAAAGCTTGTGATTAGGAACATCTGTGACATGCTTCCTTGTATTGCCAATCTGAGGATATATTGACACCACACCTGTATTAATGGAATCACCCACATATGTAAAAGTGATGAAATAAATGAATCAAAAACAAAACATACAGAAATGTGTGAAGAGTCTTCTGAATCCACGTCCCAAAGATAGTTAAACTTGGCGAATAATGTCACTTCATTTTTTATGTAGATGGTTCTCACACCAAGTGATTTTTAGATTGCTGAAGTGAATTATTTGTTGCAAAAAGAAACTTTGTTTGCTGGTTCAAGGTAAACTGTGTTGGTGATTATTGTCCTCACACAGGAAGCTAAAAGCGGCAAACAGAGATGTTTTGCTGCTCAGAACACAATCCCAACAGATCCAGAAGAAATAAAAAGACGAGCCATGTCTGATCCTGAGGTACAACAGATAATGGCAGATCCAGCCATGAGAATGATACTGGAACAAATGCAGGAAAACCCTGATGCCCTAAGAGAGTGAGTTGGCAGCCATTTTGTAGGTTATAGGTCATTGTTGTGTATGAGATGGATACTGTTTAGGACATACAGTCATTTGTCAGTCACTGTGTTGTAGGTTATCAACGGGGAGGCAGAAAGTGAGTTGTAAGGAATTTAACACTGAAAATCAAAGTCGTGTAGCAGGTCTATCAGTCATGTAGCAGGTCTATCAGTCATGTAGCAGGTCATTCAGTTGTGAAACAGGTCATACTTAGAAAGATCAAAGATTGAAGAAGATGGATAAATAAAGAGTTAAAGTAACAGCAAGTGATTCATTAAAAATTGAGTCTTTAAAATAATGCCACATTTAAAACACTTGGTTCTCAGTTTTTGATTCCTTGCCGAAGGCAAAAGGAATCTATGCGATGGTGATGTCGTGTGTGTGTGTGTGTGTGCGTGTATGTATGTGTGTGTGTATGTGACACTTTGCTTGTAAACACAATATCTCAAGAAGGATAACTCTGAGGGATCTCATACTTGGCATGTAGACTGCCCATATTGAGTAGATGTTCCCTATTGTTTTTGGTGGAGGTCAAAGGTCATTTGAGGTCACCAGAGGTCAAAGTCTGAAAACCTTGTAAACACAATATCTCACGAAGGGAAGCATGGATGAACCTCATACTTGGCATGTAGACTGCCCATATTGAGTAGATGTTCCCTATTGTTTTTGGTGGAGGTCAGAGGTCATTTGAGGTCACCAGATGTCGAAGTCTGAAAACCTTGTAAACACAATACTCAAGAAGGGAAGCATGGATGAATCTCATACTTGACCCATGCAGTTGAGTAGATGATCCCTATTATGTTTGGTTGAGGCAAGGAATCACTAAGCCTGCTGGCTTTCTGGTTACTATTGACTCAGGTACTGCTGGGAATCAAACATTAGATCAAACATAATTCCAAGGGGAAAGTTAATAATGCTACAAAAGTTAACAGTAGAGTATAATTACATTTGCCATATCTTACAGGTTTATCAAAAGATTCATGATTGAAGCCTTCATGTCATAGGCTCATGGTTTCTGAGACAATGTGGCTTTTATCATGCTTTTATGAGCATGAAGCTTTGATGTGGATAAATGTTAAAATATGTTCAGTTTATCAGTAAAATATGCAAAGGTTTCTTTTATAATCCTGAATGGTCCAAAATATTTGATGCCAACATCCTCCATATGCTAAATACAAGTACTGTACTGTCTAGGTGAATATGAATACAGTAGTTCATGGAAAAAAAAATAAAAAGAAAACAACGGTTTGAATCTGTTAATCTTAGGCCAGATAAGGCACACAAAACCTGTTGTCTGAATGGCATAAAGCTTGTTTAGAAATTGAGGATGTGTTTTATCATTAAACAGCATGTAGTTATCAAGGAGGAAAAAAATTTGAAAACTACAGTAGCAATTTGCAGTCCAACAAAGGTTCTGTAGGAGAACACTTTTACTCAGTCAGGGGTACCCACCTACCAAGTAGCAGATTTCATCAGAACTTCTCTCCTTGAGAAATTATGCTCTTTTCTATTTCAACCTCTGGTGACCTCAAATTTATGACCTTTCACTTCCTCCAAAAACAGAATGGTTCTTGCAGTTACCTTCTAGTGGCATTCACATGCAAAGAATAAGTCCCAGAAAGGTCACCTCTGGTGATGTCAGATAACCTCTGACCTCCCAGAGACTGCAGTACTGTTTGAAATATTAGAAATTATCCTTTGTCAGTGAAAGTTTTTAAAACTATTAAGTAAAGGTTACTGTGCCTTTATCTCGACATATTTTTGACACAGACGTGTTAAGTCTGGGGCACTGCCTGTGAGTAATACCAATACTACCTCCCTCTTGGTGAGGTTAGGGATAGGGTTAGGTTAGACTAAGGGTGAAGGGGTTGGGACTTGTGTGGGATATGTTTTATGGAATTGTCCTTATTAAATCACCTTGAGCTTGTGTTGTGGGAGGAGGGGGTGGGGGGTTAGTCATCAGGAAGAATCTTATAACATAATTTCAATACTGGTTGTAAATTTGATGTGCCATGGAGCATGGATGGATTTCTTGGTTGATTGGGTGGGTTAGGAGAAGGGAGGAGGAAGGGGGAGGCAGGCAAGGAATTTGAATGGTTACCTTTGGAAGGAGAGGAATCAGTTGAAGGAGTTTAAGGTCCATTGAGTCAGTAAATGAAAGTACCTTGACAAGGTGCAGTAAGGAACTCCAGTAATACTGTTAAAGTAAAATTTTTGCTTTCCATCACTTTGTTTCTCCTATATGTGTATTCTTAGTGGCATCTTGGCTTCTTCAAAAAAGACTACATTCCAACAAGAAGAGGTTTTGAAAGTTTCTATGGATACTATGCTGGAAAAGGAGACTATTTCACCCATATGGATATAGAGGTGAGATATTATCTCAGTTATATCGAGTGTCACCAGAACCTTTTTAAAGGAACTTGCATTAGCATAGTGAAAAGACTAAAGTTCTTGAACAAAAGTATAACTTACTACTTGAATGATGTGTAGGGCAGTGTGAAAGATTCACCTGGAATTGCCATCCTCTCCATGTATGGTAGGATCATCTCTGTTTGGATGAGGCTAGCAGACTGATAGAAGGACAAAGGCTACTGTACGTGTGTCAAGTGTAGTCATAGGGGTGTTAGTAGTGCAGTATGTTGTTTAGCATGAGGAATTGGTCTTTCTAACACCCAGGTTGCACCATCATGGCTAAACATGACACAACACGATGAGATGTCACGTTGAGCACTGGCCATGCTCTGGCCATACCGCTATGACAAGTATTGACTGCATCCAACTACACCGGACTATGACTGAATATGTTCATTCAGGCGGGTGGCTCATAACATATTGTAAATGGATTAAATTGTGGTTGTCAGGGTTCCTATGCAGTAGGGAAAATGGGAAAAGTCAGGAAAAAGTTTGGAATTTTTTCACAGACTTGAAAATCCTTGAATTTTGCATGTTTGGTCTGGAAAGATTGCCATTTGCCCTTGAAATTTGAAAACTTTACACTTTCTGTAGTTGCAGTCATGTTTAGTATGTGATCACTCTGGGGGAACCCATAAAAATGAAGGCCATTTTGTTTTCTTCCTTATGTAGTTCCTTATCTTTCAGTACTAAAAATGGCCATTTTAGTCTTGAAATAGTCTGGAAAAAGTCTTGAATTTCAGTATTTCAAAAGTGTGGGAACCCTGTAGTGGGACAAATCACAGCCCTATGACTACATTAGACCTGTTGTCTCATTGTGTTGTGTCATGGGTAGTCATAGCAGCGTGACATTGGTTTTAAACTATTGGTTGTCCTCTTCCTTTCTCTCTTTATTTGCTGGTGGGTGGACAGTTTATCATATCCATACCATGACATGTCATTAACTGGGTTACTCGTGCAACCTTGTTGAACAGAATCCTCATGTGACAGTAAGAGATGGTCTTAGGCAGTGGAATCTGAAGTCGAATCCGAACCCACTAATTTATTCTTTTTTGTGGGGTTAGAGAAGTAACTCTTTCAGTGCAGTAAATACAGCATTGCCAAATATTGCAAAACTGAATTGATTGCTAAGTTTATTGGCTGACGTACAAACTGAACAATTGCAAGAACAGTCCAGACCCAGATTTATCTTTGTACATGTCAAAGAAGGACTTATCCTAAGCAGTCTACACGTATCTCACTCCTTGTTTCCTCCTGTTTAGTATGTATTTCCCTGTTGTGGTGAGTTTGGGGGTTTCTGGTAAACATTACTTTGAATTGTTGTTTGTTTATTTCTCAAAATTTATGCAGCAGAAATAAACACATCTTCGTTCTGAAAGTAAACTTGAAAAGCAAACAGGTTTGATGTCATGACTCTAGAGTGATGACCAGTGTGTTGTTATTGTATCATTAAGAAAACTTCTTTACATGCCTCATTAATTTGATTACCTCAAATTCCAGCAGTTGAAGTTGGAAGTAAATAATTGACCAAAGTGTCAACGGAATGAACTAGCCTGAACTACAGTACACTTTCCTTCTCTGGAGAGAGCAGGGAATCATAGAGATGCTATTGTTCAGCACAGACCTATGCACTAAGTTATTTTAATAGACTGGAAACAAAAGTCCATGGGAGCAATGTTCCTCAGAAATTTAAAGTAGCCTTATTATTATACATGTGCAACAGGGCATAACTGTATGTCTCTGTTCTGACTTTCATGTATAACGGTGTAAAATTGTAACTTTTGAGCCCGTCATAGCATAATGAAATTTAAATCAGATTTGCAAACTACAAAAAACAAAAAAAGAAACGATACTTTCATATGGTCTCTGCTTTTGAATATTGCAAACTTTTAGTCCACTTTTTGTGAATTATCACTAACCAGTCCATTGTTGAAAAGGAAAAAAAAACACATTTTAATAACTTCAGTTCATTTTTATTCTCATTGACCAGCATTTCACAGGATTTGATTTTCATCAGAATGGCTCTGTCTTCAAACCTGTATTTGGTCAATACTCTACAGAAATCTTTACAGAAAAAGCAGAAGAAATCATCAAAAATCATAACCCAGATGAAGTAAGTTACTTTAATGCACTGCATTGAGAGCAAATGGAGGATACCTAGAGGTGATCTTCCTGTAGTAGCTTCTATTCAGATTAAGTCTTTTGTTAGGGTGGGGGGGGGGAGGAGAGGATGAAGTAGGATGAAGAATGGCAATATTGCAAAGGAACATTTGTGATGTCACTCTGCAGTCCTTTGCTTGCAGTGATACAAAGGTCATGAAGCTTGGAAAACAGAAAACCTGAAAGAGGTCTGGAGTGTGATGTGATTTCAAAAAGTCCGGGAATTTCTGGTGATATTTCAGAAAAAAATGGCCATTCTGTCTGGAAATGTGAAGACTTAAATCTTACTGCACTTTCTACCTCAACCCATGCCCATACAAGTTCCCTGTGAAAAAAAAATGTCGCTACCTGTATGTGAAAAAATGTATGAAATTGCATGTTCATGTCTTGATTGGAATTGAGTGCTTTGGTAGTACATTGCAAGGAATTTATTCGGAATAAGTGTGAAGTTTGTTCTCATATTTGGTGTGTGTAAATTATTTTCTTTTTTTTTTGGGGAGGGAAAGAGGATGTGAATCTTTACTTGACACTGACAAGTTGGGCCCGCACATTTCTTTTAAAACATACTGTATACCTTCCTGTATTTAGTGAAAGTTCCAGTCTTGAGTAGAGTATACCATTTGGTAAAATTCATCCCTAACATGTGTGAAGTGTTTTTTTTTCCAACATACAGTAGTTGATGGTCAAGTTTTGGTGTTACTGCAACATTCATCTCCAGGGAGGTGAGAACTGGGGGCTGGTGGTAGTCTGCCCCTAAAAGTCATTTGGGTGTACATTAAACCTGACTCTAGCATGTTTAATAATGTAATCGCAGATGCCTGTTTGATTATCTTTTCAAATCCATGACTGCCTTATTTTCAGCCCTTGTTCCTCTATGTTGCCCATCAAGCTGTTCACAGTGCCAATGAGAATGATCTCCTTCAAGCCCCACAGAAGTACATCGATAGATTCCCTCACATCAGCTTCATGAAGAGAAGAAAATTTGCAGGTATTAGTGAAATTCGATTCTGGTACTTTCATGTGTCAACTGCTGAATCAAAATTGTATTACTTTTCTCACACTACTGTATAAATAATAACGTGCGGAAATCCAAATGGTACTTAATTGTTACACCTTGTGACATATTGAGAAAATTGATGCCCTATCCTCATGACCATGTAGTGCTTGGTGTTCCACTTTCACACCTTGAATTTTAGTCAGAGCCACTCCTAGAAGTACACCTGCTTGGTTGGAATAGGAATTTGCAGTTTGAGTCAGTGTCGTCAGGGATACACACAGGCAGAGGGACTTGACCCCTGGTGACCCCAGATGACCTTTGACCTCCACCACAACCAATAGGGTTCTTCTACTCAATAAGGGCTACCAACATGCAAAGTATCGTAACTGTCACTCTTACTGTTCTGGAGATACGTTGGTTACAAGGTTTTCAGTATTTGACCCCTGGTGACCCCAAATGACCTTTGACCCCCACCAAAATCAATAGGGTTCTTCTACTCAATAAGGGCTATCTACATGCTAACTATGATGACTCTCAATGTTACTCTTCTGGAGATATGTTGGTTACAAGGTTTTCAGATTTTGACCCATGGTGACCCCAGATGACCTTTGACCGCCACCAAAATCAATAGGAGCCAACCCTTACTGAGGTAAAGTACAAACTAGGGGTCCATCCTTTCTCTTATTTTCATTTCAATTCCATTACTACAGTAAGATGTCCAAAACAAATTTGGGATGCCTTTCGTGTGCCCAGTTATAGACAAGGGCTGTAATCACATCAAATGAAAAGGACTAGGGCACTGGTTATGTTACATTGTTCCAGTATGAATTTCCTCAGTAATGCTAAAGCAGCTTTACTCTGATCTTCATTAAAAAATTGTAGAGATTCACTACTGAAATGTCCCAGTCTTCAAAATACAAATTTTTAGGCACGCTTTGCATGCACCCGTCTAAGTGCCTGTCCTAAAATTACATGTCATGTGGCAGCTTATATGCAATTCTTGTGCTGAAGACCAATGTAACTCCAAATTCTCAACCATCACACCAGCATCCTTCCCACCCACAACCAACTGCATCATCAAATTGATCACACAAAGCTAGTTACGCCACTGCAAGTTCGCAACTGCAACTGCAACTGCAACTGCAACTGAAAACACAATTTGATGATGCAACTGCATTATCAAATTGATCAAACTTTACATTCCGCTTTACAGTAGTGCATACCAAGGGTGACCGAAAGAGAGACCTACAGTATGCTTCATCAAATATATCGCTCCCTGGTTCCTACCGGTGTGTTAACGTTGCCCCCTGATCCCACCGGGAGCCCAGGGGCTGGATCCATGCCATCGAATAAGCGGTGCCTTCGGTT
>JAAAJZ020620834.1:0-11320 GCA_010015985.2 Actinopyga echinites | reverse complement strand
ATTTGGATTTAAGTGAATAAATTTCAACATTTAATATCTCAGCAATGGAACAAGCTACGACCATGGGAGTTGTATAACTAGGATTCTTTTTGCAAGCTCTAAAATATGTAGTCTTATCTTAAAATTCTAGATTTTAGGTGCACTTTAACTATGCAACGCACGAAATCTGAACTACTTGCTTGGCTTGGCTTGCACCATCAATCAACTAGATCTCGCTTCGCTACTCGTCCGAAGATAACCGATTGAGACAGAGGAAAGCCACCGAAAGTCTTAAATCAGATTTTTCAATATTAAAGGCTGAAATGAAAGGCATGTTCAATTACGATGATTAGCGTTACATTGTTTCCAGTTAGCATGCAAATAGTTGCTGGCTAAGAAGCGGCAGTGGAGTGGATTAAAAGGTCCCCTGAAGGCTGAAACCATGAAGGAAGAACGGACAACTCCTCGAAAGTTTTTTCTCCCCAAATAGGCAATGAAAAAAGGTTACATCATTAGAGATATTTTTCGTAACGGGTCTCTGGTATGCAATACCAAGTACAAGAAAACCTTATCTGATGGTTTTTGCTTTTCATTACAAACCGTTCAGATCTGGAATAAAGAAGGTTCCTTAAACTTTCAATGCGTATTTGTAAACACGGAAATTAACGAAAAGCCAGTCTGTATGCTCGTTTGCTGTTTACTAATTCTAGACGTGTTTTATGTCGCTTGCAAAGAAATTTTTTACTTCGTAAATATCACTTTACTTCGCCATACATTTGAGAAACTAGCATTACCGTCATATTTCATTATTGGCTGGAAGAATCTTAAAAAAGAGTAGTAAGGTTATGTCTTGTCTCCGGGATTTTTCTGGTCCTGCATGCAAGGCAAGGAACTCTTAAAAATAATTAACGCTGCACAGAGTCCTGCTGCAGTAAGAGATTTCATCTCATCGCCGTTGTATTTCATACTTAATTAAGATGATATCTAGTTGTCAGCTTACTCACTTTACCAAGGCATTGTCTAAAGAAGCAATTTCCTATCTCTGACGTCTCATAAATCAATAATTCCAGTTATACTGTGTATATTGTTTACCTATTCTAAAATAACGTAAAGAACACATTTAGGAGAGAATATTTTCCCCTAGGTGAAAACGGAATGAATACCGCAAATTTCTAGAAGTTAAATGGTTTTGTAGAAAGTCAGTGTAGCAGATATAATATTATGTTCTTTGATCTTGAAAATCAGGAGAAAGTACTGCTTTAAATGAAAATTTTGGAATTAGTGTAGATTTAGTCTCAAATAATTCAGATATCCTGAAATAATTCGACGTGACTATGACTAACGAGCAAAATTAGTTAATTACTTCACGTATGGACTGGAAAGTTAAAAAATACTCGGTAAGATTTTTATCGATTCGTTGTTCACTTGGTTGCCAAATACAAATTTCACCAAGAAGTTTAAGATAAATTTGTCTCATGAGAGAAAAATATCAGTGTGTGTCATAAGGACATAAGTTATGGAATGCACAAAACTGATTTAAGTGGGGATTAAGCTTTTTTGAGTACATGGCACCTTGTAAAGTAGTTATAAACTTCAAAAGATGACTTTTGGATCTTCAAGATTTTCTTGCCCTTTTTCATTTTTTATGGCAAAATAAGAGACAAAATGTAGGATCACTATACCTGTAATTATAACTTTTGATGTTTTTAGCAAGAACCCTCCAATTAATATAAATGAAAATTGTACATACTGTGACTCAATTCATTCCTCCTTTTTCAATAAGCCTAACATTCTGGTTTGTTTTTTCACGGGGGGCCTGTTTGTACTGTACAAACAGACCTGCCTTACATTCTGTTCAGGTATGTATACTGACCTTTTAAATATTCTGTAATTCTTTATCCTTGGGAATGAAAATAAATAAACCTTGAACCTAGAACTCAGCCAGGGACCCCTTTGTATTATATACCCCATGAGTGAACTGGTCTTGTTAGAGGATTCACAGCACACTCTGTATGGTGGTCACATTACTGCAATGGTGCCACTGCACAGAATGGGATTGCAACATACTGCATTAATATATGGAAACTGTCAAGTTGAAACAAAGTCAAAAGGTTCTCGTCCTTCCTACCCAATGACTTTCCTATATTTCCTGTCTTACTTTGTATGACTAATTCCTCTAATGAGTTGACCTCATTGATACCTTATTTTCCTTCTTTTTTTTTTTTTTTTTTTTTTTTTTCCTGACAAAATTTGGAAAACAAAGTGACTCTTTTCCTGCAAATGAAAATACTCAGAATTTATCAGAGAAAGTTGTTGAATAACTTTGCAACATTCCTATAATCGCAACAATTTTTGCACAGTTTATCTCTATTATTGTGGAGTGTTTGCACTGTGGTACAAGTATATGAGTACTCAGTTTCACAAAACTTCTGCATGAAGAGAACATGGAAAAACAGATAATCACCATGACATCCTAATATGAAAATGTCACCAAACAACAAGCACAAATTCACTGCCTATTAAATCAATCAATTTCATTATAAATTTATATATTTTACAATTTTATCACAAACTACTTTCATAAAAGTCACCCAGCTATATAAAAGAGATGCTTATGGAATACTGGCATGTGAGTAATTTTTGACACCTCCCCCTCTACACTCACCCTTAATGATTCCCAATTTTGTCCCATCCCACAGAGTCCCCCTAATCCTTAACCCAAACCCTATCCTGATGAGGATACATGCAAGGGAATCGTCAGTAGCGGGACTTTTCCACACAGGAAATATTCTAACTAGGAATTGGAAGTGGATGGTCTGGTGGGAATCGTCCAGGTGGAAATTGTCCTTGCAGTACACTTGTTGTTTGGTCACGGCCAGTAAGATTCTCACAGACACAACAGACCACGGCTCTGTTTCATAAAGAGTTAAGATCGATCTTAAGTTTGATTTGCATAGGCTTCTTGCATTAGCAATCAAACTTAAGATTGATCGTAACTGTTTATGAAACATCCTCCACAACATTCAAGAGAATGGAAGGTCGTGATCGAGGTGTTTACATGACACTACCACAGCAATGTCACTGAAGGCCAAAGATGCCTTTAATAGCTTATAATGGAAATGTAAGTAGCATGTTTAAGATTTCAGAGTGTGAAGTGCCAACTATAGGCCTACCTCAGTGTAGGTGGTTAGCTGCAAGTGTTAGTAGCCGTGGACACATAACTGGAAGTGGCGTGGCACCAACCATTCCCATATTACGGGTGAAAATTGAGCTGCAACTTATGTTTTCATAGGCCAATTTGCTTAAATCAATATTTAAACAAACTATCAAGACACGGCTATTACTTCAGAATCTTTACGTCTATACTAACGGCTTTGGGCCTTTGTATGTTGTTTTTAAATTTTTTCCAATTATTGAGCAATTGAAAATAAATTTTTCTCTTTTTTTTTTTTTTTTTTTTATTATTTCTCTTATCCCTCCAAGACTATCTAAGCCATTTGTATTGAGCATTTAAATATGTGGTGTAATAATAAGACTACAATTTAAAGGATCTATAATACTGTATTATGTACTGTTCGTGAATAGTACTCACCAGGGAATAATTTATCCAGTATTCCACTGCAATTTCTACACAAAATGGTCAAGTTGCTACACAACTGCAAACTTGTATAGCAGCTTTTTGTGTGTATAAACATGTACTTTCCAACTATTTTATCCTTACCAACCTGGAAAACTCAGAACTGTTACACAAAATTTGAACAATAAATTATTCTCTTCTCACAAGGATGCCACCAATCTAAATAATTCCAAACACACTTACCTTGATAGCTGCAATATCCTCCGCTGTTGGACCCGATGTGGTTGGTTTTTCACCTGGAATCTCAGCTCCTGGTACAAACCTTAACCCAGTCAAAAATGAAAAGGACGAATTATTACAACTTTCAGGTGACAAAAACTTTAATTTACAAAATCCAAAAACCTCTACTGAAACCTGATTTAATGCATTTTTTTCCTTTCTCACCTTTGCTGCTTCTTTTGACTTTTTCTCTTACTTGTAAAATGTAACTTTTTTTGTAAAATGTAACTGACTGAAACAGTTGAATTCAAAAATTTTGTTTTTCAATCAACAGGGAACAGCCATACATATCACAAGGAAGTGTGGAGCAATATTACCTTGTTATTGCAGCTCTGTTAAGAAAATGTAGAATGGAGATAAATCTTTCAAAATTTTCCATAATACACCAAGATGTAAAACAAAATTTTAAAATTTTCTTTTCTGGATGTTTCAGAGATCTGATTTCATTCATTAGGAATAGGTTGCAATAAGGTTTGCTATTCTAGTACACTCACGTCCTTGATTTCTTCCCAAGGTCTTTCGCCAGTTGCTGTCCTTTCTTGCCTTTAAAAAGTTGTGCTGATGCTTCTCGTTCCTGTTTATAAAAAAAAAAAGCTCACAACAAATTGAAAGTCCTGATTGTTCCAAACCTACAGTTATATGCTTCTAGGAAACTTTGTACAACATTCACATCCTCTCCTGAGATTCATTATAATGTATGATTTATTATTAGACTTTGAAACTTTCTGGTAGCTTGAATTAGCTGATGATGGACGAATTGAATCTACAGATAAAACCAGGTACTGTACAGTAAAGATTTTGCATTGCTAGCATAACAAAATACTATGCAAGCTAGTAATACATAAAGGTATTAAATAACTATGCTTTCACATATTACATATTTAAGACAGTCACTGTTCAAACACAGACAGGCAATATTAAGGAATATTTATGAGCAATATCTAAGTACATGTGGGGTTTTAACTATACTGAATTTCTGTCATGCATATTCTCACATTTCATTTCCTATGGTCTGAGGACTGGAACCAAATCACTTATATCTACATACCACAACAAACAGAAACCTATGCTTATGTATCTAATTCCTACCTTCTGTCTGACTTTCCTAAAGTCTAGTAGTTTAATCTGTGGGATCTTGTGGATGACATACTGCCGATAGTGTTTCTTACTCACAACAGGATTCCTCAGGAGACTGACAAAGTAAGAAATAACATAAAAAGTGTTAAAATATCTTCAACAGTTCTGCACTAGTTATCATATGTTAGACTTCCTGGTTGCAAGTTCTAGAGCACAAATGGCACTGTGGCTTATACCAGAAGGAGCAAAAATTACTGTTAACAAGCTTTATTTGGAAACACCAGCTACATCTTTCCAAACTTTTTTTTTATTATCATTTTTGTTGAATGTCTTTCAAGTTGTTAACGTTTGTAAAGAATACACACAGACACTAATAAAGCTTCAATTAAAAAGTTTAGAGAAAATAATTTCAATTAAAGTGGTTCTAAATGCTAATTTGAACAAAATAGGGTTTTGGCCAAATGCAAAAGGGGTAATCATATAGAAACTGAAAAAACATCACCCATGAATATATGCAATGAAGGAAAAGTAGTATAGTTAGAGTTTCACTGGTGGGAACAGGAAATTGGAAAAGAGATTTGGGGATTCAGAGAGTTGCTAGTTAGTTACAAATTAGTCACTCTAATGACCAGATAACCACCAAAGTGCAATGGGGCTATTTGAGCCAGCCATTGTGGTTTATCCTGGCCTCATGTTTTCGTATATCATGGAGCTACTAGCTCCATGTTTCACCTATTACCACAACTGCACTGCACAACTGCACAACATACAAAATAATTTTATATAAAAACTGGAAATGATGATCCATAAATGACCTATAATCAGGTGGGTCAAGAGAGAGAGCCACTAATAATTGAAAACCATCTACATCATGCAAAGATTAGCCATAATGCACAAGGAGGTTACTGATCTCGCCACACTTGTCCAGTATGACCAGGGATCAGTTAGCTGGAAGCCTAGAAGGAGATGTAACCAAAACTTCAATTTATGGTAATCCTGTAAGACGTGCTTAAGTGTGCGATAAGCACCAATTATTAGCTGATGATAAGGAGGATTTGTGCTCCTGTGACTTGTTTGATTCTTCTACTTTTTAAGGACTTTGGCTTCAACGAAAACCCTCTCTACTAAATCACCTTTGGACCATAAATTCCTGAACACAACATGAAGTTCACAACAAGTAAGATCTACAGCATTAGAATCTGTGGCAGAAGCAGCGTGGATCTCCATTAAGCTAACAGCCCCCTCCTGTCAATAACCCTTTGACCTAAAGTTCCTTAACACCACTACTGAGAGTAAGTTTCATGAAGATCTACAGGTACTGTATTTGAAGAAAAAAAAGATTGGATCTACTTTAAAATGTTAGCCCTTCCCCTTAATGATCCTTTGACCTTAAATTTCCAAACACCATGTGAGACCTATAACTGAAGGTTTACTCTGATCAAGTTTTAAAGGGAAAAAGCAGTCACCCCAAACTGAATTTGTATACTCCTCTATGCTATTTCTTGAATGGCTCTTTTTAATCATGTGATATCATTTTTGTTGTTGAATTCCTTAATTTTGCAGCATAACACCTTGCCTATGCAGTACTGATGTTCAAAAACATCATGAAAAATACTTGTAAGAGAAATGGAAGGAGCATTGCAAGATTTTGATGATTTTTCAAAGTAAAGTTGGGACGACTGCTTAGTCCCTTTAAGTGTTTATGAGCCTGAGCCCCACTATTCAAGGACAAAAACCCTTTTTTGTTTCCTTTGTAAAAGAAGTATGAAAAATTTTCAATAGTTTTCTTCAAAATTTGCACAATATGTAACACTAAATTGCATCTAAGTTAGCTCAAGTACTTAATAAGTTTTAAAGGGGAGGAAGGAGAACACCCCTCCCTTTAGACCCGTCAATCCCGTGGACCGCGGTCCGAAACAACGTTCAGTCCCCGCCCCCCCCCCATTTTCATTGAGAACAGCCGTGGTTTCTTACGTCTATTCTGCCATGTACATTACCTTTTCGTTGCACAATGTAGTTTTATATTAACATGAATAAGGTAGGCAATAAAGAACCACCCTTCAACCATACCTAGCGTTTGTACCGTGATAGGCTCTCCCGCCAAAAAAAAAAACAAAACAAAACAAAACAAAACAAAAAAACAAAGATACAGACAAAAGAGAGAGACAACAGCACTGTAAAAATTGATAAACGCCTTTTTGTAACAGATAATAGACACGTAATAGCGTTTATGTTATAGAAAAAAAACAATAAAATACATAAGCACAGTAAACGTCTAAGACACCTTCTTTAACACATGATAAACACATCAACGCCACTTAAACGTCATCCCGTAAGCAGGTATTATAGTGTTTATAGTGTTTGTATAATGTTTACTGTAAACATCAAGTTGTTTTTAATAAACAAAATTCATATTTATATTAAACATATAATCATGTTTACGTGGTGTCCTTTAAGTGACGTCAGTACGCTTATCATGTATCGATATGCATTCAGACACTTACTGTTCATATCTATTTTACTGTCCTTTTCTTTTCTTAAACGCCCTAACGTGTTAAAAAATATAGACGTCTGTATTTACAGTGAGAGAAAACAAGAGCCAGAAAAGAACTTCCGCAGCTATGAAAAAGTCCCATGACACGCGATCGTTGCGAACGTGAAGCCGAACTCTTCTTTCACGTGCGAGGCACACGACAAGTAGCGTTATGTGCATGTTTAGAATGGCCTTGTAAGAGCCACTCATCTTACAACATCGGTGCTTTATGAACCTATAATAGATATCCCAAGCCCAAGGCCTGCTACGCGGATTCTTTTGCGTTAACACCGTTCTAAGGTTCTTCGTTAGCCCAGGTAGGCGTTAGCCTGATCTGAACAACTCGGCTAGCTACTGCAAAAAGGGCAAGGGAAAACTGAGGCGTGGTTTTTAGCACTATAATTTGGAGTCACACTGGTGTCTACGTGTGAACTAGTGCAGTAGCTACATCAAGCTGTATTTTGTTATGACGGCGTGTGTATTACACATTGCAAATGCATATGCCCTAATAACCTTTCTTTAAATGTCTTTTGAAACTATGAAATCTCATCATAGACCAAAAAATTAACATTTTGAGTAAATATTCACTTGACCGTAGCATTTATACTGATTTGTCAAGGGTAAAAGGGTAATTCATGGACTATTACCTGCTGAGCTACCACGCTCTATGGAACGATGATTTTCTTCACGTCCAATGTGATATTACGCTACTTAATTGTTGCGTCTACGATAGTGCTGATAGCTCTTTAAACGTACTCTTTACTTGTCCTGATACGAATTCACAACAACATCCTTCATGTTTGTGATAAGTCACCTGATTTTGACGGACGACATTCAAACTTGCCTTCGAAATGTTGGGACTCGGCTTAAAGACACTCTGATTGGTTGAGTTAGAAGTGACTCTTTGAAGTGAACATCAGTGATAGACAAACTTTACTTTTAAGTTGGAACCCTGATTTTGGTCATCTGCAAGACCCCTTTTTAGTAGACCCGTCCTTTGGAAGAGTTTTGGTTTACGGGATTCAATGCTTTGTTTCCGGTGTTTTGGCGACCCTGTAGAAATATTTTTGCGACTCTTGAACTGGTGGCGACCCTTACTTTGAATGTTGAGGATGTAAATGATTACTGCAAAACAAAATGGCCCAAAGCGGTCTCGCTATCAGATTCGCACATTCCGAGAGACTATGAGCAAGCATGTAGCCACGGGGGGGGGGAGATGCCCCCCCACTTGCAAAACGAAGTGCCTTAAAAGGTTGTCGTGCAGTCAAGGAAAAACTGAAGCCTTTTTAGGAAGAAAAAAGATGGAAAATGTCGCACCACTTGACATCTAGGCCTGTTGAATTGGACAAAAATTTCCCCCCTCCCCGAGGCCGACAAACTCCTTTGTTGATGTGCTCCTCCTGTCTCCAGATCGGTTACTCTGGCTATGGACCTGACTATGTGATGTCTCAGTACAACGGGCTGAACAGTGACAAACCACTGTAGGGTCCTCAGCTAGTAGAGGATTTGCAATGGGCTAAATTTAGCTGCTCAGCGGGACGGGTGCTACAGGTACTTTACCTTGGGAGACTGGGGACCATAGACTAATGAGTGAACTTTGTTAGAAGAAAATGAAGAAAGTCTCAGTGCCCTTTCAGCGTTGTCATAACTCTAGTATTTACGGCATATGAATTTTTTGGTTTTCTTGCTCACCGAATTTTGATCAATTTGAATAGCAGCATGCAAGATAAGCTGCAGTAGTCAAATGTGTACGGAAGCAGCTTTACTCACTGAGTGTTGCAAGGATGAGACCGGAATAGCCAAGGCCTATGTCTAATGACCGTTACCTCAATGCTAATGATCTTGGAAGACAGTGGTTGCAACATTAGCAGGCGCGAACACTACAAAATTTAGCACAAGAGCAATCTTCGCATTAAAAAGTGTTAACAACTTCAAAAGAAAATACCCCATTTCATTACTCTTGACCAGAACATCCTTTACCTGGGGATAAACCAAAAACAAGTCTTACTGACACCGCTGCTCCCCATGTGTGTACGCTGTGTGTTTGAATACGATTGACTTGTGTAAACGCTGTGCTGTTATCTTCACGGTTGAGCTCCTCATCATGATGAACACGTGAAAGTCATACAGGCAGCCCGGTACTCGACATCACTAATTATAAAGTATGCAATCAAGGGAATCACTCAGGGAAAGCACGGTTGGTGCATTCAAAAACTTTATTGAACGAAAAAGTATCTAGTGTGAAAAACAAACCATATAAAAAGAAAACCTCTCAGAAAAATTTGCATATATATATAAACAATAATGATGTTCTCGCAAGACGTCAGATGTTAAGTCTACAGTAACCCTCAAAGGGATTGGCAGCTCTCTATTCCGACATATTGACATAGCCAGATTCATCGAATGAAGCCACATGGATTATTAATTGACTATAGCTTTTTCGTCGGATCATGATAAGTATCATTCTTTTATTTTTATAATTATAGAAGATAGATTTTACTCTTAAAATTATTGAAGAGAAAGAACCATCACTTATCATTTATAAGTTATATGAACATTGAAGGAATATTTAACAATAATTAGCAATTCTAACAGATTCAGATTTCAGATTGGTTCTTCGTCTTCTGCGTTGATAAATTTCTCGATTTACAGGTGATATTTGAACAATTTAACTCCTCTTAAGCCTCTCTGTTATGATAAAAATGAGTTCAGGGTCACTACTGCCTGATAAAATGTGTGTGGTGGAGGGGTTAGGGTCGGGGCCGAGGGTTGCCCAGCAGGTAGCCATAATTTTTCCATAAACCGGAGTTTTAGCCATGAGCCAACAGCTCCAAAAGCTCTAAGAGCTCCCATCTCTAGCAGTGGGGTCCAGTGAGCCCTTCTGGGACCATGAGTGAAGCCCGGAAGTTTCAAGATATTTAAAACACTGTGCGTATTAGAATGAACTGGGCCGGATAAAGTCTGCATTTAAGCCGGATTAAGGATGGCGTAGACGCTAGGTTAGTGGTTTCCAACCTCTCCCGCTTGTAACCCCCTTTCAATTTTTATATCAAGCGTGTGACCTCCTCTTCGCCCCGACCAAATATTCAACACAAAATTGTGAAACTAGTCAAAGTCAAAGTAACTTAATTCATGCACATGTAGAGATGATGTGAGTGAAACACAGACGACCAAAATGATCTCAGTGCTGTAGAATGTGGTTGTTGGAACAACAAAACGTCCATGCACAGTGTCCCAGCGACACTACTATTAAAATGATGACACCGTACTACATTATGAAGGCCCAAAAGCGCCCGAAAAATTACGTTTTGACAGATTTGAAAGCCATCTTAGTGGTCTTCTATAAACAGGGATCGTGTTCTTAGGTCTAATAACACCTCCCTTCTATAAAGAACAGCTACTCTCCAGACACTTTAGCCACTGCAGCGAAATACTCCTTTCCACGATGTGGCACATTTTTGAATCTACGTTGCATTTGTTCGCGATTACAGGCAGTTTGTCATAAAATAACAGAAATCCTCTTGACTCGGTCTTGACTCAGAATAAACTAGGGGCTAACGTAATACAAAGATATCGAAACTTTGTGTGATATAATTATTGACTCACTTGATGTTTTCGTAGGCCCCGTGATCTTTGTAGGCCACCAAAGTCTTCGTAGGCCCTAGGTACAGTACCTGCTGTGCCCTTGGGATAACTCAGCCCGGAGAATGAAGCATCATGGGCAAAAATACTCCATCTGATGTGAAGAGATGAACCGAAAAAATCACCCCTTAATATCTAATATGATAGGCATATCCCATCCACCCACATGGTGAGTGATAAATCCCATTACTCAGGGATCGCCGCCCTGATGTTATTGTCATCATGTAGAATTT